>JAUTBT010020851.1:0-21062 GCA_032361225.1 Lepetodrilus schrolli
TGAATAAATGGAATGATGAAATTAAAATTGAATAAATATTGTGATTACAATAGAAATAAGTATGCAGTGGTGAAAGAGAGAGAGAGAGAGAGAAGAGAAGAGAAGAGAGAGAGAATAGAGAGAGAGGGAGAAAGAGAGAAAGAGAAAGAGAGAGATAGAAGAGAGAGAGGAGAAAGAGAGAGAGAGAGAGAAAGAGAAGAGAGGAGAGAGAGAGAAGAGAGAGAGAGAGACTCAACTCAGTTTTCCAGCTGACAAGAAAAGAAATATTTTGGTCAACAAAATAATGTTCTTTTAATAGACTTTATTTCATAATTAATTACAACACAAATACAACTCTAATGACATCAATAATTTTGACATTATCAAAATGCAAAATTGTACTACAGTTTACAATTGTCTGTTGTGCGACAACTGCTACATTGCACTACACTGTAGTGATTTAAGTTCGTTTCATTATACAGTTACCCTCATTGTAAGGCAAGAATCACCCTGACATTGGCATGAAATACATGCAGTAATATTTGGTAGATTATCTTGGTAAATACTTCATAGAATTCTTTTTAAAACAGGGGGAAATGCAATTTGATATTTTATACTACCATTTATAAAAATAAAATCTGTTTATATTGCTATCACCAAATATTTTGAATAAATATTAATTAATTTCGAGAGGTGATATCCGAATGACAAAACAAAATGTGTAATTTGCACTGATGCACTCTTTCACACACTCAACAGTCTCTTCTGTATTTCCAATGTAAATAATTTCTCAAAATATTTTGTGATAACCATAAAACAAGATTTGTTTCTAATGGTTCAAATATTCTGAATGTGTAATTTTGGTTAGGAAATAAAAGATAAGAAATTGTATTAAATTTTTTTTCATTCCATGAAGTATTTACTGAGATAATCTACCAAAGATGGCTGTCAATGCATTTCATACCAAACTTCAACTGGTGTGGCAATGAAGTATTATAATGGTTTTAATGTAAACACGTACAACAGTCTTTGGCACTCAAAATGCCCATGAATATTGTTGGCCACTAGAAATTGTATGAAATCACGAGAACACAAATTTACCCAAGGTGCTGTAAATCAAAGAAAATTTTCTAAATTCTGCTTATCATTATGCCTCATACTGATATATCCGGTATATACAAGTAAATTACTGGATGCTGTACCACAAATGGTATTCAGATTTACAACCATAAACTCATTCCATAATCATGGTTTACAAATATTACTTTAAAGACATACAATCACAGATTAAGTTGTTGTTTCTGACTGAATTGGAGTTTAAAATGCAAAGTAAATGCACTTAGCATACATATAATCGCTTTTATACCTCCAAATAACTTTCCACCACTGTAGGATAGGTAAAATTCCACTGTACTTTACAATTCCGGCAATACCTGAATAATCAGTTGGTAATGTACTGTAATATCTCAATTTATTATAGTCTAATAGACTAAGGGGGGTAACTCTAATCATTGAACATAGTCGAAATAACCTTTCATGACTACTGGTACCAATAAAGCTACAAAACTTTACATATTAAAAAATATGAAAACCTGAAAATATTGTAAACCAGTGAGATGTGCGGAAAATGTAGCTGGTTACCCAATATACTTGTGTAGACATCAAATGTACATACTGTCCTGTAAAAATATGTTTGACCATGAAATATGTAAACAAACTTGTGATTGTATGCCTTTAATGCCAGTCTGTATCAGCTAAAGTAGTGTAAAGTCCAGTTAACAGACACACATGATTAATCCGTCCAAGAGACAAGATATTGCACAAGAATCTCAATTTACATTAGTATGGTACACTGCATCAGACAGTGCCCATTTCTCTGTCATGCAGACAATTCTCAAATCTGAAAGCAGATCTCGGCAAAGGAAAACATTTCTTTCTAAATTAGATAACATGATCATATATTACAATAAGACCTCGAACTAACTTGACAGTGTAACGCATAATTATTGGTCAAACATCTTCGTATGTCAACGGCCCAGACTAGATGGGAAATTTCTGTTAGTCTCAAATTCATAAAAGTATTTCAATAACGTGAAAGCTGTAGGCACTTTGATTTACAGCACTGGCATGATTTTCATTAAATGGATCGTACCGCTAGTCTGATGACCCTAAATCGCAATGCGCTCGGACTAGTTACACTTTGCTCCAGTATATACCAGGGTATCCTTTCACAAAGCTTTCTTATCCACTAAAAGACCATAACGTTATCTTTGCCGATAGCTAATACACTGCAAAATGAGCACTATGGTCTCTTAGCAGATAAGCCAGCTTTGTGAAAGGATACCCAGTTCTGTGGTTAGCCGAGTGCCTAAATCATACGTCATTTCCTGCTATAGTAAAAGCAATGGTGTATCCCCTGATCTCCACCTAGACTAAAGTACGACCTTTGTTAGTTGCTGTTCTGTGGATCTATTTCTGCCCTGTGAATTTTTTTACATTTGAAGCTTACACCACAAACTACGAAACATTAAAATAATAACAGCAGTCTTCCTTCTTGAAAGGGTCGTACAGGTAGGCTTGGCATAAATCGAGGTCTACATCACTTCCTGCTATACAAAATGATTCAGGCCTGGCTTTTTTTCTATGTCACTTCCTGTTATACTAAAAGCATAGAGTACACCCTGATTTAGGCCCGTTCTTTTTTGTCACTTCCTGTTACAACAAAAGCATTACGTACGCCCTGCCCTGATTTAGGCCCAGACTACAGTATGACCATTTCATGAAGCTCACGCCTGGTTCTGCACTAAGAGTAACGCACTCCACAAGACAATGGCAACATTATAATGCCTCAAATCGAGGTACTCACAAGTCTCACCTTACAGATGACATACTGTGTACATTGTGCACCACGTGACCCCCACGAATTTCATGACCGGGTCACCGGCACCATTAATACACATTGCTGATGAACAAAGAATCATACATTCTCAGTAAGGGAAGGAACAACTCTTCATGACGTACAATTGTCTCCCTTTGATATTGAGGACGCAAACACAAACATCAAAAATGTTACTCAACATACATGTAGCATGCAAGATAAAAACATGCGTGTATACAAAACTCAACATTGTCTGACACATTCAAACTCAGGTCATTCTTGCACATGTGACCTCGCAAGACAGTCAGTCATTCACAAACAAAAATGTTTAATAAAATCTAAACCAACAGATAAAGCCTTAATGAATCCGAAATCAATCGGGTAGCATTAACACATTAACACATGAACTCAACAAATAACCGAGTGAACAAACTTAAAAATCAACGCCAACTCAACTATGTAGAAATACCACAACAAGTGTTGTAACAAGGCATCTAGCAATGTTACCTTGTTACCTATATGTTACCTATATATGTTACCAATATATGTTACTAATATATGTTACCTATATATGTTACCTATATATGTTACCAATATATGTTACTAATATATGTTACTAATATATGTTACCAATATATGTTACCTATATATGTTACCTATATATGTTACCAATATATGTTACCAATATATGTTACCAATATATGTTACCTATATATGTTACCAATATATGTTACCAATATGTTACCTATATATGTTACCTATATTCACACAGAATGTTACATAATCTAGTATTACATACATATATACAGCCACATTTGTTACAAATATTGACTTTAGCACAGCCAGATATTACATACGTGTACTACTAAACCCATACAAATCGTGTTATGTTGCATACAAGGTATTATTTGGCCAACAAGAGGATGATAATGGCACCGACAGACAAACAAATTATGCTTGGTGGAAGAATCGCACTACTGTACTTGTTTGTGTACCAAACAACAAACACTCGAATAATATGGGTAACATATCATGTAATGTTGACCTTGGCTCCTGAGATTATTAAACTTTGTGCGTACAATTTCATGTTCAAGCTCAAATTTTATATCAGAATTTGTGAACAAAACTTTGAGTTGAGCACGAGTTCATACTCAAAAGCATTTCAAAATCTTGTGGCCAGGTATCATGTTAGCGTGGGGTACATGCTTCCCTCAAGTTAGTTACAAGCATGATGAAATAGATTTAACACAAACAAATCTGATGCAATTTTGTGTACTATGTATTACATAAACAAGTGGAACAAAATAGTTTTGGATAAAGTTCATGGTGAGATTATCATTGGGTAAATTAGCATAATATTCACAGTAATTAGAGATGATGCACAATCTTGCATTTAAATAACAGTGATGGTTAGTTAGGGTATAAAGTTGTACTGTGGGACAAAACTACCAGTGTATGAATTAATATTGCAGTAGTGTAGTTTCATGTCACATGCTAGTATCGTGAATCATCAAAATAATGTTACCAAGGCCATAGTTATTTTATTCCCTGGTTTAAAGATTGTTGTGTGAAAATTTGGGTTTGCGGTTTGGGTTTGGTAATAAAACACTGCTGATTATGCACGTATAAAGAACACAAACAATACACAATCCCGACGATGTATACTGGGTAACTTAAGCCAGCTGTGATTTTAATTTTATTTTTTAATTGGGGTGTAGTCACTTTCAAGATTCTTTCACTTATCACGACATGTCAGTTTAGGGCAGGAGGAAACCCGCAACATCTGTAGCACTGGATGTTGCAGTAAACCTGCGAGTACCGGCTGGTACTGACAAGACCAAGGATGATAACTGCATTGCCACTCTACAGACATCGCATCCTATCAATATCGCGTCAGAAAGGTAACTTTTGCAAACATCGATACCGGGCCGGGGATTTGAACCTGGAACATTTGGCTCTGAAGTCCAATGCTCTACCACTGCGCTACCACCCGCCCCAAACCAGCTGTGATCACAGATGTGATAAAACTACACTGCCTTGTGGCATGGGATGCTGTGCATGTGTATACAGATGACAGCTGGCTGTAAATGTGTATACAGAAGACAGCTGGCTGTACATGTGTATACAGATGACAGCTGGCTGTAAATGTGTATACAGATGACAGCTGGCTGTACATGTGTATACAGATGACAGCTGGCTGTAAATGTGTATACAGATGACAGCTGGCTGTAAATGTGTATACAGATGAAAGCTGGCTGTACATGTGTATACAGAAGACAGCTGGCTGTACATGTGTATACAGATGACAGCTGGCTGTAAATGTGTATACAGAAGACAGCTGGCTGTACATGTGTATACAGAAGACAGCTGGCTGTACATGTGTATACAGATGACAGCTGGCTGTACATGTGTAACCGTGTGACAAAGCATGTTCCTACTTGTCTCAGCTAACAGAGTTACCCCTTTGTCCATGTCGGTAGAGCATTGGCCCCGCTTCAAATCCCATTATCAGCAAGATCCTGTACTTAGTATTTATTGCCCCAGTTTGCTGTTCACGGTCATCGAGATAAATTTAGATTGATATTACCTCTTATCTGCTGGGATGGTTGTCATGAGAACAAATATGGATACAGCTTTGGTAAAATATATCCATAACAGAAATTATTGGAGCTGTCAGTGTTATACAGTCAGTGTTATACAGTCAGTGTTATACTGTCAGTGTTATACTGTGCTTTCATGAATCTTAAAACAGAATAACTTTAAAAGTACAAAGTGTATTTGGAGGATGTAAGTTTAACATGGCAGCTCATCTGTGCAAACACTATTGCATACCGGTATTACATGTTTTATATTTTATGAAATAAGACAAATATTATAAAAATATCTACTATAATAACATGATACTGTACCATCAGAGCTTGTTTAACCCTCTCCCTGCTGGATTAGGCAGACACTGCTCTTAAGGGCATTTCCAGTTGCCTCCAGCATTGAGAGAGTTAAACAACCTGGAATCATTCGCTCCAAAATGGGTGGTCAAGTTATTGCTGATGAAAAGCTATAGCAGACTTCAACAAAATGTTGTTACAGAAACCATTTAAAAAACAACAACACACCATTGAAACAGTCATCATTATGTCACCATAACATTGCTTCAGCAAGACAGAGTTCACACATCTGAGCCGTCCTTTTACTGATAATTACTTTTAAAACCAGGCATCTCAGAGTTTTACAGTGTATCAGTGTGTATCAGTGTGTATCAGTGTGTATCAGTGTATCCCCTGGTGTCTCAATGAAATCTAAATAGAATTAGAGCATCATCTAAACATCGAAGCATTATAACTCACAGCCATGTACTTAGTATATAGATACAATATTGTACAGATTGAGAAAGTCATCACCAGATAATGAATAATTCATGTTGATCCAGTAAAATTATTATTGTTATTATTGTACAATATTTATACAAAAGTAATGTGAGCTACAAGTCAACATGAACCATCATTCTATACATCACACACTCTATACATCACACACTCTATACATCACACACTCACGCTTTACTGACATTGTCTTTCTGTGCATGGACAATCCTAACATTGTTTCTCCATTGATCGATTCCCTGGACACACTTTTCTGGTCCTAGAGGCCACTCAGGACATTTTGTCTAGAGATCTTCTGGAGCAGTTTCTCCATTGCAAAATTCCCGGGAGAAAACATTCCCAACCAACACCAGTACACGTTTCAAAGTGATGTCCTGATAGTCAGAACCTGATGATGATGAATTAGTGATTTACGTCTCAGTCAGAACCTACATCGAGGTTAACATGTCCTGCTATCATAACTTGCCATTTGCCCTGATTTAGACATAGATTACAGTACAACATCTTCAGAGGAAATTCATTAATGCTTTACACTGAAACATGAATATTTCACTCATAAGCAAAGCAAGGTTCATTTGGCAAAGACCAAGTGTCAGTCATAGGTCATTCGTTGCGCAGGTCAAAAGAACCTCTCTCCTAAGCTTACGATGTACATGCAGAGGACCTTAGGGTCCCTCTCCTCGGGGTACTGGTTCATTATAGAGGTCACCTTGGCTTTGGGAAACAGCCCACACAGGTGGTAATAGAGTTGGTGCCGGTCGTCGGTGGGCTCAATAGGAGCATCCAGGGGGAACACATGATGATGTTGCTGCTGCAGCTGCTGATGGGTACTCTGCTGCTGATGGGCACTCTGCTGATGATGGGCACTCTGCTGACGATGGGCACTCTGCTGACGATGAGCATTTGGCTGCTGTTGGAGTTGTTGCAGTTGTTGCTGATGAACTCCTGGCTGCTGCAGTTGTTGAAATGGGTGAGAAGGATGTTGATGAGGACCTGGTTGGTATTCCTGTTGCCGGTTTTGCATGGCTATTGACATCTGTGCTGACATATTGGGCAGCATACAAGCATGAGGGTTGTACAGGTTGTCGTGATACGGACCCTGAGACATCCCAGGCTGGTGCCACGTGTTGCTGTACTCTGGACTGATCTTCCTCTCCTGACCAGCAGGAGAGTACTGACCTCGTTGAGCTCGCTGGTACATCTTCTGAGTGACCTGTGTGCTGGGATAGGACATAACATCTCCCGAATGTTCCCCCCAGCCGTACTGGTAGCCTCGACCGTAGCCGGTTTCTCCAGGGACATGGGTAGTGGACTGGAATGACGACAGCTGTTGGGGCGAACTGACGTAGCCATTGTCGCTGTTGCTGTACACGTTGGAACCGATCGACGTGTCGCCGTCCATTCGAGGTCTGTGCAGCTGAGGGTCAGAGATGCTGTTCTGCCGTAGCATGCCAGGACCTGCCAAAGCCATGTTCTCGATGTACAGGCCAGGAGCACTGGGGAATCTGTTCACGGATGTGTGGTCGTAAACCTCATCCTGGTAGTCCTGACTGTATAAGACGGCTTCCTGTTTCTTGGCATGCTGAGGTAGGAACTCTGTCTGTGGCAGGGGAAAGCTCTGACTCCGCTCCACACCCAAGTCCAGTGAATTTGACGTGGTGTCCTGTCTCATCGCGTCCTGTCTCATCAGGATGCTCGGCCCGGACAAGCACGTCCCTGGCTCGAGCGGTAGATGCCTCGGAGAGAGGCCGCGCCCAGCTATCATGCGGTTCAGCTTCTTGTGACCTTCCATGCCAGGTGCTGTCAGCTGTGTCTGTCTGTGCGTGGGAGATGTGTACATGGTGGGAGAGCTGTGGGGATCTTCTTCCGGGGACGAGTCATCTTTACGGAAGAAATTTGAATCCTGCGCTTCATCCGATAGCTTTTTTGCGAGGAGCAGATGCCCGCTGACAAGTGCTCCTTCCTTATCTTGTTCCCGAGGAACTTTCAGCTGGTTTTGCTGAGTAAAACTCCCAACAAAGTCTGGGTTAGGAGTCCGTCTGCCGACCAGTAAACAATCTGCCGACTCTTCTGTGGGAACGTAAGTCTTACGGCTTATTTCTGCCCTTTCCAGCTTCTTTCTGGCCTCGTTCAGTTTCTCATTGTAGTCTTGTCTCGCGGGTTTTACAAACGCTGCCCTGTCCGCAGTTCCATTCTGATCCGATGCCATGAGGTCATCAGAAAGTCCCACTGGGAACACGGATCGAGTTCTAGACAGAGGCTTCTTCACTGCACTCTTCTTGAATGGATCTTTGGTCTTCTTCTTCTCTATTGTGCCTAAGTGAAAATAATATTATAGGTCATAATACTGAATTTGGCTTTCAAGAAACTGAAGTGGGAATTTTGGTAGGTCACATGCCTTAGTAAGTGAGTGAATTCTTTTATTTTTATTTTTATTTTTATTTTTACGTTGCTGCAAGAATATTTCACAAACAAATTATAACTTAACTGCTGTGGGAATCATTCGCTCATTCCTTATTCCTGTTATTTCAACTGACCTTGACCTTCGAAAGGCTTGGCAGCCATCTCCTGCATCTTCTGTTTGGCCTGCTCCCGGAGTTTGTCGGTGACCAGCTGGTGCGGCTGGTTCTTACGCTCTGGGTGATGGTAGCGGCACTTATTGCCGTACGTGCACTTCTTCCCGTAGGGACATTCCGGTGGAAGTGGCTCCGGAACCGTTGGCTCTTTCCGCAGGAAGTTGTCGAGGGTGGGTCCGTGCCTGCCGAGAGGATCGTCGGGGGGCATGAACCTGGGGTAAGAGACAGCAGACGATGTGGAAATTGTTTTGGATTTTTTGATTGACTGAAATTAATGCTTTACGTCGTAGCAGGAATATTTCACCCATACGTGATGTGATGACTACACTGTTAGATTGGTAATTAGACATGCAATATTTTTGTTTGAATTGGTGTTTAGTGTCGCTTTCAAGATTCTTTCACTTATATCACAACTTTTCAGTTTAGGGCAGGAGGAAACCTGCAACATTCGTAGCACTGAATGTTGCAGTAAACCTGCGAGCACCGGCTGTTACTGACAAGACCAAGGATGAATACTGTATTGCCACTCTACAGACATCGCATCCTATCAATATCGCATCAGAAAGGTAACTTAGGCGAACATTGATGCCGGGCCCCCAGGGCGGGATTTGAACCTGGAACCATTGGCTCTGAAGTCCAACGTTCTACCACTGTGCTACCACCCACCCACTGTATGTACTATTATAGAGATATACTAGACATTGTATATACAGTGAACCCCCGACATAACGCCCTTCATTACATCGCGCATTCGGTTAAACCGCTCGGTCAACCGTGGACCCCATTTTTTACTCTATAAAATTGGACTGGCTGACGTGCGTGGTAACAAAAAATGGGTCTTGCTGATTTTTTTAAAATTCTTTAAAACTACAAGAGATTTATTTTTCATAGCACAAACAATCAATGTGAAAACACCATGCAATATAGTGTATTGAAGTGTACTATAGGTATTACATACGTGTCAATCTAAAGAATATCAACGAGAGTCGTAACTCCCATATGTTAACATCTCGTAGTGCTACGATCATTCAGTGGAACGGATACGAAACATTTTTTAATACAGTTTTATGCTCAACTCGGATTTTGCATGGGAATTTGTGGACAAACGTTTGAGTCGACCATGTAATCGTACTCAAAGGTTTCGTAGCCTCGCGGCAAGATGTGCTTACTACACTGCTGTGTTTACTTTCAGTTGTTGGAGGAGTACCTCCAGACCACGCACGCATCCACACACATGATGTACACCATGGAGTTGCTGGACGTGTTCATCTGCAACAAGGAAGGGGAGGCAACCCACTTCAAGGACCATGGAAACAGGTATCAACTGGAAAATGTTCTCGTGCTAAATTTCTCACCGTTTCCTGTCATCGCTCATGTATGGGTGAAATATTCCCGATGCCACGTAATGCATCGATTCAATAAAAAATCATGTCGTCACATACAGGTCAAAGATTCCCACTGCGAGGTATTGGCTGGAAAATGTTCTTGTGCTAAATCTGTTGTCACTTGTGTATGGGTGAAATATTCCCGCTGCGATGTAATGCATGTATTCAATGAAAAATCGTGTCGTTCACGTATAGGTCAAAGATTATTAAATACATCACTTGCTCGCTCTTTCCTAAATCGTATTGACGTATTTATCTACATTGTGATTTCATCTGACCATGTTCACAATATTAATAGCTTAAGTATAAAGCTGGTGCATGCAGGTTTACTGCAACACTTAGTGCTGCCATTAATACATTATTAATTTTTTTTAAAGGAACAAAATGTTAAATAAAAAGAGTAATTTAATGTAATGATTTGTTTATAGAATGCTGTTGTGGCACGGGTCTCGACTGACAAACTGGGTGGGCATCTTAAGTCAGGGTCTACGCATAGCACCTCCAGAAGCCCCAGTCACAGGCTACATGGTGAGTAGAAGACCCTGTCACAGGCTGCATGAGTACAAGCAGTAGCCAGGAATAATAATTGCAACGATTTTCTGCCAGGAAAATAGTATCATTGATTTTATGCCAATCTTTTGATGAAGTTCTGAATATTTAACAATTATTTTTGTTATATATCTGTGCACCAAATAGAGCAGCACAGTGAAACTGTACTCAAACAGAATCTTCATTTATAGAAAACACAAAGTAGCGATGATATTACACCATGAAAAGTTATTAAATGTGATGTCTTGTTTAGTATTCATGTACATTTGTGCAAAACACAATTTTCAAGTATCTGTGTAGCTTGTTAGTAAATATAGCAAAATCCCACTTCACGCTTGAAAGAATTTTTTTTCCATTTCAGTTTGGCAAAGGAGTATACTTTGCTGACATGTCAAGTAAAAGTGCCAACTACTGCTTTACGTCCAAATCGAAACAAATTGGCCTCATGCTGGCATGTGAGGTATGAAGAACGTTGTACAGCCTTTAATTTAACATTAATTCCAACACAACATGGGTAGCTTTTGAGCAGGGCTAGTTTCTTATTCAAATGTTTATAATAATAATAATAATAATAACAATAATGGATATTTTTAATACACCAAAATTAACCCCTTTATATAGTTTTAATATGTTTCAGCATTACATAGTTATTGTGACTCTTCTACTTAAGTTATTATTTCTATTTCATCAATTGTCCCTGTATCATTCTCTGTATGCAGTTTTAATCAAAAATATTTGTATCCCATATATTATTATTAAATATAAAAAATTCCCACTGTGATGTCAAACAATAACTCACTCACCTAAGCCCTAACAATAACAATATAATCTATTTATAGAGCGCTGTTCCAGCTAGGCTGCCAACAGGTGCTTAACCCTTTAAGGCCCGATCACTGATAGATCAGTTGAAAATGTCACCCCCTTAACCCCAGTGACTGTTAGATCAGTTATAAATTTCACCCCCTTAACCACAGTGACTGATAGATCAGTTGAATTTTTCACCTCCGTTAAGGCCTAGTGACTGATAGATCAGTTCACCACACACGTTTCAAATACATGACCTTATGTATATGCATGATACAAATTTGGAGTAACTGCTAGAGTGCTGGTATTTATTCCGTTAGACGTGTGCAAGTGCTAAAAATGGCGCAGCTACAGAAACACTGTAGGAGGTAAGCCCTATGACACTGCCGGGGCTTACCTAGCCAGGGCTCTCTAAAAGGTAAAGGGTATGATCCCTGCATAGGAAGAGGTTGGGAACAGAAATGGTCTACACAGAATTGCAGATAATAAGGAAATTCACCAAGATACACTGATGTAAATACATGAGTTTTGAGGGCATGCTTCAGAGCCAAAGGTCCCGATTTCAAATCCCATCCCAGGAGCCTGGAATCATTGTTTGTGAAAGTTACATTTCTGACACGATATTGATAGGATGCATTGTCTGTAGGATGCACTGTCTAGAGTGGCAATGCAGATATCATCCTTGGTCTGCAGGTGCTCACAGGTTTACTGCAACATTCAGTGCTATGGATGTTGCACATATCCTCCTGCCCTAAACTTACAACTGATATAAGTGAAAGAATCTTAAAAGCGACTAAAAAAAATACATAATTATCCTCCTGCCCTAAACTTACAACTGATATAAGTGAAAGAATCTTAAAAGCGACTAAAAAAAATACATAAAAAATATCATTGTTAATTTTAATTGTCATCTCTGCATCAGTGTACGTACCAATCATCTATTTTATATTTATATCTAACCCCTTTTCACATGTTTTTCATTGTTGTTTCCATTTTACAATAACTATTGTAACATTGTTAATCATTTAATCGTCACAATGTTCTGTGTCAGATTAATTAATCGATCGGGGTGGGTGGTAGCACAATGGTAACCAAAAGCCCTGGCTTCAAATCCGGTCCTGACAGTTACCTTTCTGATCCAGGTTTACTGCAACATTGAATGCTACAAATGTTGCAGGTTTCCTCCTGCCCTAATCTGAAAAGCTGTAAGAAAAGTAAAGAATCTTGAAATAGGCTTTAAACCCTGATTATTTAAAAAAAACTTTAATGAATATTGTTTCAATTATTATTATTATATATTATTATTATTCCATCTACCCAGGTGTCTCTAGGGAATGTCCACGAACTCTTGAGGGCGAACTATGCAGCGGCTAAGCTGCCCAAGGGGACGCACAGCGTCAAAGGAATGGGAATGGTGGCACCCGATTCCAAGTATGCCAAGACAATGTGAGTAAACTGATTACATATTATTACTGTGAATGAATGGAAACGATTTAAGATGGGATTGAGTTCATTCAGTTTCTTAATTCACAGTGGACCTTACCATAGCATAGTCATGGTTGAATTTATAGCTTTCCCAGCCAAACAGGGTCCAGTACTTCTTTAAATATATGCCACTATTTCTTGGTTTTGAGGATACTGTTGATGTGTTTAACCTGGGCTGCATTCAGTATGCACCACATTTCACTATATTACACTACACCACACCACACAATGCTACCATTCTACAAAGTATTGATTGGCTGAATGGGTTTTCCTATAAATTGTTGAACTACATAGTACTAGGTATACTGGCTGAATGGCTTCCGCAGTGCTACACAGTACTATTTAGTGAAAAGTGGTGTAGGATGAACGCTCCCTTGATGTGACATACAGTAATTACTGTGTCTTTTCTGTGGAACAAGAGTCCAGGTCCTTTTCCACAGGACGATGTAGCTCTACAAGAGTTGTGTGTATACATGGCAATGCAGTTATTATCCTTGGTCTGTCAGTATCAGCTGGTGCTCGTAGATTTACTGCAACATTCAGTGCTACGGCTGTTGTGGGTTTCCTCCTGCCTTAAACTGGCAAGTCGTAATATAAGTGAAAGAATCTTGAAAGCAGATCTAAACTGCAATTCCAAATTTTAAAATATATATTTGGAGTAATGAATCATAGTTTTATTATCGTTCTGTGTTCCATAGGGGCCTGGACCAATTAGGAAGACAAAGTCTTCAATTCAAAGGATTATTGTTATTAATACATTTGCCACTCTTGCAGGTCTGATGGAACTGTTGTACCGGTGGGAAAGGGAAAAGATAAGGGTATGACAAACAATAAGGGATGTGTCCTCAACTACAATGAATACATTGTGTACGATACATCTCAGATCAAGATGAGATATCTACTGAAAATCAAGTTCAACTATAAATAAAGAGCTGTAATTGTGGTACAATTCTCAAGACGATGTTCGTACTTATGTACAAGTATCAATTACCCAAGTACGATTTGGTCAAGTTTTCTCTACTCACACTTCGGCAATGCACTCTACGATTTCCAGTATCAATGAAAGAACTGAACATGAGATTACATGGTTGAAGAACCTAGTACGATAGTTTTAATGATTGAAAACCACATGCGTTAAAAGTGGTTAAATTTAGAGAATTAATTGTTAGCTTGTTACTGAATTGCTGCTATCTCTGCATTTTTTATACACCTGCAATGTTTTTTAAATGCCTGAACTCTTTGCAGTCGTTGTCTGTAGGAGATAGGTGCACTGGTAAGACTGTGGTTGTTACCTAGGGTATGTGTGGCTAACTCTGACCACTTTTCCATACCTATACACAAGAAAGGACATCATTCCATACCGTCAAAATAACGTTCTGTAAATGTCAGTATGTATCGATAATGATTTATTTATTGACGTAGTTTGGCTAGAGACTACCTCTATGCAAATCCGACCACTACTACCAATTCCCTAGACAACATATTTTTCATTTGTGGATAAGTCTGTGACATCCCATATGATCAAGGTGATAACACAACAAAACACCAATGAAATGTGGCCCTGAGATTTCCAAGTGGTCAGAATTATGCTGGTGTTCAGAATTAGCCACAGTTTGGCATTACTTTGTCGGAATATGAATGTATTGACATTGACAATCAGGACTGATGGAACGTCATTCTGTATTTTGTTAAAAAAAAAATTGAAATGTACAAGTCCACACAATCACAAATGATGAATTTCAAAATTGTACATTCCTGAATATAATGAGCAGAAAATTGTACATTCGTGAAAAATAAACTATAGATTTACAATGGACAAATATGGTGGCTGTATTTTAATCTTTTATAAGACAGATGGGCTTAATAGTATTCTGTGCTATCGTTATCGTGAATGTTTAAGCTTTCTGGAAGATGTACTACAATGCCTTCAATTACAATTATATGCTCATTATATTTCATTAAACCATTATTACGTAAAGTCTCGTGTTTATATACTTAATGGTTATGCTTCACATTATCAGCTGAAGTGGAGAGTATACTTCCGACCGTTTCTGACCTCTCTTGGATTAAACACAAGGTGTTCTGCAGTATTTCATCACTTGAGGAAATCGAATACAGCCACGATGTCTGGGTACCACCAGCTTTTAAATGTAGACCACCAAAGAAGAAAAAAGGCATTTGTAGGGTTTGTTTAATTTTATTACAGATTTCCATGATATTTGACGCATGGGAACAAACGTGAACAAATAGCACACAGAACATGTGTACCCCACAGCTGTGTGTCACGAAAGGGTTGTATCGCAGTCCAGGGATAAATTGAGGTTGATGTCATTTCTTGCTATAATAAAAACATTGCATGGCCACTTATTTAGGCCCAGATTACAGTACGCCCCTTTCGTAAAACACATGCCAGGCTCTAAGAGCGGGAGGCGGGGCTGTTTATTAATTAAGGACTAGTTAACTTAAACACATCTGTTCGGTGATCATGACATGAAATTGAATACATATCTGGATTATGAATAACAATTTAAATGTGTAAAACTGTTCATAGTTTTGTCAAAGGCACTGCATCAAAAGTTAGTGAACTTGATATTGTCTACATAAATTGAGTATATGCCAAATTAACGTAAATCGGATCTCAATTTATTATTCGTGTCAAATTTGAACTAGGAGCAGCGCTACAGTGCATTTTACTTCTTATTTCATGTTATTTCGCATAAAATAAAATATTTATGAAAATTTCAGAAATGGACTGGACTGAATATATCTGAATAATAGAATTTACTGTCATAATTATTAATCAAAGGAAGGAATGTAGTTTGATATCACTAATGGGCATTATTAATAGTACTGATTGCTGCTTCAACCAGTGACGTGAAACAAAGAATTAACAAATGAGAATGAATTTGTACACCGGGACTACTATCTAGACTTTTATGAAATTGGTATAATTTAATAAGGTTACAAATAAATCCTAATCTGAAACAAATATTCAAAATAGCACAAATAAGAATCGTTGATTTAATATTTTTTTTAATTATGGGATGGATATTCGCGAAACAATATATTGATTCTTAAAGGTGTCAATAATGGAAGGTTGATTAATGATACTTTCACTCAGTCATACAGCACAGAGCATACATATATACAGACATACATACACATGGTACAGACATATATACATTTATGTGATGTATCACATTTATATAGAAGTCTAACAGAATTAATTTACCAGTTTTGCAAGCTCGGACAAGAGCAATTTTACCATGGAATATTAGCATACAATAACAGCTACATGCACACATGACATTGTAATTAATTAATTACGCAATATTAAAATTTAGTCCTGTTTGTGTTAACCTGAGCATCCATAGAGAGACCTGGCCTCGAGATTACGTAACCTTTTGTACAATTTCATGCTCAAGCTCAAATTTTATATGGGGATTTGTGAACAAAAGTTTTGAGGAGCATGAAATTGTACTCAAAAGGGTTTTGTAAATCCAGGGGCCTGGAGAAAACATCCAGTTTTATAGGTGCAGAATAATTCATTCACAACACTATATTATAGAACAAAACAATCCTGACAATCACAACAGCCATTGGAAAACAGCCATCGTACCTGCAATAGCTTCATAATCTCAGGGCCAGGCCTTGCAGTTACAAAACTTCTGAGTAAGATTTCATGCTCAACTGGAGTAATGTGCTTGAATCTCGAGGTAAAACCTGGCTGCAACAAATGTACTCATGATCATCTCAAGATTTTGTTCACAAATCCCCATATAAAATTTGAGCATGAGCATGAGATCATACTCAAAAAGGTTTCGTAATCTTTGGGCCCGAGAATGAATTCGTACTCGAGAACGGGCATGGCAACGGGCAACAGACAATTGTGATTTCAGCGGGAAAACAAGCCTGGGATGCAGGCCCCAAGCCACATCCTGGACAAATAAATCTGCAGATTTCCGTGGATCCACGGAAAATTGACATTCCTTCAAGATGGTTTTGTAATCTCAGGACAGGGCATGTGATGTTACTATTGCAAACCACGATCCATGATAAGACCATTTCCAACCTGCAAGACCCTTGACTTCGCTAAATTCCGTAATTAATCTTCTCATTGCTGGAAGTGTTAAAAATCACTTCACATTTCAAAAATCCCCAACCAAAAGGACAACATCAATGAAACTATTACACTAAAATTCAAGCATTCATTCGTCCCGGCTGAAACCCTTCACAATATATACAGCGGAGTGGGAAAATTGTGTTAAACTTAATGGCTAGTAAAAATGTAACCGAATAAACCAGTGAATGTCCATTAAAAAAACCCACTATAATATCAATTAGTTAGCACAGTTAACAGAATCTTGAAAAACATTATTTCTGTCATAATACTTAACAATTTAAGGTCAGTAATAGCTTGATTTTTCTCTGTAATCTTTTGACACATAGGCACATACTATCGTAACCTGTTTTTAAATGTTTGAACAATTCAACATCTGTAATATCTTGATTTTTCTTTGTAATCTGGAAACATATAGAGACATAATATCTTAACCGGTGGAAAGTTCTGCTAAACAGTGCTGATGAGAACAAATATTAAGCAAAACTAAACGAGTACAATTTAAAGCAACACCACCAGCAATTTTAGCCCATTCAAAATAAACTCGCATGGAAATGAGCCTTTTATAACTTACAGAGCAACAAAATGTACAATTATATTTACAATTATAATTAAATCTGAATTAATTCTAAATTAATTTTTTTCAAATTTAAAACATTGTTTTAGATTATTCAATGTTATTTTTGTCTCTGGATCTGAAACATAATACTAGTATAAAATAAATGCTGAACATGCAAGTAACTTCTTAAAGATAAATGCCAACAAAAAATAGCATAGATGGTGTATCATGTGTATAAAGGACAAAATGTCTAAGAGAACGATAATTCCCATGTTTTCAATTCACATGCAAATCACAGATAGCATTTGGGAATTGTACAACAAATTGTTACATTATTTCCAAACAGACCACCCCAAAAAAAGTCTAGAGCAGTTTACAGAAATCAAACACAAAATCATTCTTATTTAAGTTAAATCTGCATGTGCAATAGCCACATGATAGAAATGTTTGTCATGATGTCAGATACCAAATTCCAGAAAACAACCTACAACTGTGACATGTACTGAAATATAACTGCATTTTCAGATATGTCATGGCAAATACTTCAATTAGGATTTCAATGTCTTGAAGAAATCTGAGCCCCAGTAGTACATCTATTATCCATGCAGTGATTCAGTACAATAAATCAAACGATAACAACGATGGTATGTCACAACCAGTCTGACGATGCATGATTTAATTTTAACCCCATAAGAGCCATGTGGGATACTGTTTGGAAATAATGTGTTAAAAATGTCCATCCCGTATCACACTGCTCTGCAAAGTACACAACAAGACTTCCACCGAAACATTCCACACGACATCAACACACTTCTTAATTTCCGAAGTATGAATAGAGGAATTCTTGGAGGATATCCCAGCATTCACCGTAAGCATGTCTCCATGACAATCATAAACAATTCTCCACAGTGATCATAAACATATCTGCATGGCAACCATTAGCAAGTCTCCAAAAAAAATGAAACTGTGACAAGTGTTTCAATGGTTTCTTCGCATAATGAACATGCCTCCATGACATGACAATGTGTTGCTTCCATGTAGGACTGACAGGCGAATCGGCCAATAAATACCATTGCAACAAATGCCTGATAACCAATCATGTTGCTTCTTGCTCGGCTGGACTGTTATTACTGTGCACAAAATTATGCATGGGATCGTAATTCACTAGTCTCTGACCAACAAGGTACCTGAAAACAAAACGAGATAATAATACTAATGATAATAATATTATGTATATCTACATTGTGCCAAATCCATGCTCAATAGTGTTTATAGTTCTACGTTATTTATTATATTATTTATTAAATTGGGGTTTAGAGCTGCTTTCAAGATTCCTTCACTTATATCACAACGTCAGTTTAGGGTAAGAGGAAACCCGCAACATTCGTAGCACGGATAGCTGCATTGCCACGGTATAGACGGCACGTTCTATCATATGACTTGTATTTCTCAGAGGAGACCTACTTGTCATCCTTGATGTGGTTGTACAGTCTACGGAACTGGCGTATCTGGAAGGTGAAGCCTCCGACTATCAGAATGATGGTCAGTAGGAATGGGTAGATCCGACGCATCGTCAAGTTCTGTGTCTCCTCATCAGCTCCTAGGCAACAGATAGTAAACAACTTTGTCTCAGTCTATATAAACACTACTGAGTTTCAATTGAGGAACCCATTTGAACCATTGAAATTAATTATATTTTTGCGTCACAAAAATCAAATATTACAGAATTTTATTCCCTGGAAGATGAAAGTTATCGACATATTTGAGAAGCAAACTCCAGGCCCCAGGATTATGAAGATTTTCGAGTTTCATGCTCAACTCATAGTTCATACCTTCAGCTCATACTCAAAAAGTTACGTAACTTTGAGGCCAGACCGAACATCCGGAGAAACTCACCTAATGCAGGTACTATACTCTTGGCAATAACATAGGGCACTGCCAAAAACATGCCCAGAACACAGACGACAGGAAAGCACAGCGAACACAGGATGTATTTGAGATTCATGTTGCGTAGGCCATCATTATACACCTGAAACAATAAATATACATTTTTAAATGAATCATTAACAAATATCAACACATGATTATGCAAATGAGTCCAATTAAATTATCTTTTGAAATTAGCACCTTAATTGAATCATCAGCCAATAGCGCTGCTTTCACGATTCTTTCACTTATATCACAGCTTGTTACTTTAAGGCAGGAGGAAACCTGCAACATCAGTACAGTGAATGTTGCAGTAAACCTGTGAGCACCAGCTGGTACCAACAGTGCATCCTGTCATGATCGCGTCAGAAAAGGTAACTTTTGCAAACATTGATGCCAGGGCCTTTGGCAACGGAGTCCAAATGTTCTATCATTGTGCTACTACCAGCTCTTCCAAACACTGGATCAATGACCAACCTGCTCCATAACTCTTTTGAGCCACCAGTGAGGTCCCATCATAGTCACGGCACAGATGATCTTAGCATGTAGCACACCTAGCGCCCAGTCCTTGCAACACAAAATATATACAATATAAAATTGTTTCAATGTTTCTTGTACATTCTATTTCATGTAGTGATTTATTGTTTTATGTCACAGTGGGAATCTTTCAACCATAAAGCGACAACTTTTTATGTAAGCCAGTAGACGTGAGAGAGTGTATTTCTAGTCTAATAGCACACGAAGGAACATAAGAAAATAGTTCTGTTCGGATATTTCAGACTGTGTTTTTGTGTCTAAGAATAATGGTTGGATGCTCAATTTTAAACAAGAATAAAGAATAATGGTTGACTGCTCAATTTTAAACAAGAATAAATGTATTTGACCCATAAAAGAGTAACCTGCAAAAAAAAATATTTTAAATCAAAGAAAAGAATACTAAAGAAAAAAGAACTATACTAACCTGCCATGGAAAAAAGACTGGCGTCTGATCTAACGGAACTCTAAGTGGCGCTACAACCACCAATTCAAACAACAGCCCCAGTAGTAGTGGCACCAAGCCAATCAGCAGCCCAGCGATCATCAGTGATTTCAGTGCCTAGAAGTAACAAATGAATATGACTTTTATTATAACAATTCATTATGAGAATTTGCATTTATAATCATATATTTGCAATCATATACACAATGATTGTTCCTGGAAATCATACTGCAGAATTCATTTTAATTACTGTACTACAAGTCATTTCCAATCGACTACAGTAGAAAGGAGGTTAATATACTGAATGTCTTAATATTAAACAAACATTACAGTGCAATTTGCACTTAACAATCACTTTAACATTGCACACCATACAAATCCACAAATAATTTATAATTTAACCTGTGGACATTGATTAAGTGAGAAGAGGAGAGGAGAGGGG
>JAUTBT010020862.1:0-18878 GCA_032361225.1 Lepetodrilus schrolli
AGAACATACAGAACAGAACAGAACACATACAGAACAGAACAGAACAGAACAGAACAGAACAGAACATACAGAACAGAACAGAAAATACAGAACAGAACATACAGATAAAGATTCAGAGCAAACATACATTATATATATATATACATATATATACACACACACACACACACACACACACACACACACACACACACATATATATATATATATATATATATATATATATGATGATTAATGGGTGGGCTTAAAAAGTCAAAGATGCACAATTGGGCAGCACATTGATGTTCTTGTTCCCTAGAAAATCCATGGTCACACGTGCAGTATGAGGCCTGGCATTATCCTGCTAGAACACTCTGAAATATGGGACCGAAATATGGCCTTCTTGCTCGTGTTCCATACTGACGAAGTCTGTTGCGTATTGTTGGCGCAGACACTCTTCGTAGACCAGGTGCACTACCACAAATGTCTGTTGCTGTTACAGTCCAATGACCTAGATGGAATACGCAGATGTAGCTATCCTGAGCTGCAGTAGCGACACGTGGTCTACCAGCTCGTGGTAGATCTTTTGTTAATCCATGTTGTTGATATTGTTCCCAAAGCGGTGAAATTGTGCTTTGCTGGACGTTATAATAACGGCCAACTGCTGACTGAGACTCACCGGTCACCAAACGTCCAATGTTTCGAGATTCTTGATCCCGTCTTGACATATTGGCTCATAGCTCAAACAACTGTGAATTTTCACCAAATGAGTACCACCGTCCTATACACAACAAAACCACATATCATTTTCCCGAATTTCACGTGCAAAGAGTTTGCAGTTTTATCCCCACGAAATTTGCAAACCGATTATTTAGCCCACGAATGAAACCTTCCAAATCATCAAATGGTACATTTGGTAAATGGTGTCCATTCGCAAATTAAAAAACAACAACATTAACATGTGAGAAACTAAATATTCCTTCAACCTACTCCGTAAAAATAAAAGATAATTAAAAAAGCGATTTCACCTATGCGTTTCCTTTTGGGGAGAGTATACATCATCATGTACTACTGACATACAGTTTTACTACTGGACATGTTACGACATAATGAAATATGGCACATTGGTAAACATATATGTGGACACTATCACAACGTGGCGCATGTCGTGTCATCTGCATTAGTAGAACAAAGGATCATGCGACCTTGGTGCCAATGGGATGCACCTCGGGTAGCAATGCCGGTAAGATGGGTACCTGGACTACGACAGTGAGACACAGTTTATGCTGTAACTTCGCCGGGTCGCCAGAGCTGGTTCGAACTCGGGACTTTACCTCTAAGTCAGAGGGTCTACTACTAAAATACCATACAATGTGATATTGACGCCAGTCACTACACGTGGGCTATGGTCTCTTAGTGGATACAAGAGGTGGATGGCAGTGTGTCCAGGCCCACAGATTATGAAACCATGTGAGTACGACTTCATACTCAAGCCCAAGTATATGGGGATATGTGAACAATGAATTGAACATGTAATTGTACTCAATAGAGTTTCGTAATCTCGGGACCAGGTCTGTGCAGATCTAGATGCCAGCAGATAATATCAGCGTCTGTATTACACTTCCGCTTTACAATTGGAAGCATATTCTTTTAAGGCAATAAACTGTAATGAATGTGTCTTTTGAAGGAATGAGACTGAAGGTGTGTTGTCAACATCCCCGCGTGTGAAGGCGATAGCTTTGAAGTTGCAGCAGAGTGTAGTGGATGTGTCTGGAATGTTGGCAGACTTCAGGATCGTAAATACCATGACTCCCACTACTACTGGAAAGGATGTTCAAGATCTTAGGTAATAAGGTAATAACATGTTGTGAACTTTAACAAAAACTTTAGTTTATTTGATTTGCGAGGTGTTATGTGTTGAAGTAGTTAATCAGAATGTCCTAGAATTCACAGGTGCATTCACATTACCGGAAGTGATGAACAGGTATATTTATTTTGCACACTGGTGTATTAAAGATGCCTGGAGAGATAATTACTTGTGTAATGCCAAATTTCGCAGATGTATTCATAGTACCGAATGTATAAATGCGGATTTAGCTTTTCCACAATATTTCACGAATGCATTTCGAAGAAATCATCTTACATCGGTATCAATCTCGTAAAATTAAAGCTAACAATAACCACGGTTGGCGTGAATGCATCAAGGATGATGACTATCCGATCGAATGAGATGGAATTATGAATATTAACCCTCCAGCGCCATAAATGACATCTTAGTCCGTTTACTCCACAGAGAGTGAAGAATATGGAATGATTGCACACTGATCCATTGATCTGGGTAATAATTAGCGACGCGCTTAGAGCAGACACCTTATGCATGGAGTCTAGCCCGATATAAATACATATCCACATGATTAATTACTGTTAATAATTAATTATTAATAGTAGACCGATCTACAAATTGTTCAGTGAAACTTATTACATCGGTAACATTATCATAGTCCCTGTTTATAAAGATTCAATACTATATATTTTGAGATAAAATATTCTGTCGTAAAAGTTGTAGAATAAATGTCATATTAATTAGCAAGTATGTACAGACGTTTGTATCAAATTATATATACCCACCCATGTATTCTTTCACATGGAATCCATTTCACAAGTATATCGGAATGAAAAGTATCTGGAAATAGCTAGTGTTCTAGTGAAAAATGATTAACAATATTTCCGTATTCAGTCTCCTGTCTCGTTTCCCGACTCCACACATCGCTAGTAATAAGTTCTGTAAATCTTAATACATTGCTAGTAATCATTCCTGAAAATGACGCTGTTCGGAGCCAAGCTTATTTTAATTCAATCCCGCCCAGGCTGTTTCATGAAAATTACTGTATCCGACTTTCGCTTAAATCGTTCAAAATTACGTTTTTCATATCACGTGAGGTCCATTCAGAGAGAACATACATTCTCCTACCATCGAGACCAAAAGCACCATATGTTTTTATTTTCCATACACACCGGTCTATATTTCCTATTATTCAAATCATATGGATGTCGCTTATTGCAAACGACGAAACGGAAAGGTGTTCGGAATTAAATGAACTCGAACAACATGTGTATTACACTTCTAGCTTTCATCCCGATTATACTCACAGAAAAAGATTGTTTTCTTGAAAGAAAAGGCAAAACTAAAAGTCTCTCCAAAACATTTTTTCGCATCTTAGAAATCTAGCTTTTAAGACACCGGCGACATGTTTTGTAGCAGAATGCTGGGTGGTCGAGCCGATTTGTTTGTTTCCAAATTCAACAAATAAAAGTAATTTGTTACGACATGCAGTACTATCAGAACTGTTTCAGACACCGGTTATTGCAATACTGACTCAATGCTCTCACTGTCAGATTAGGTTTTTTTTCTCTTTTTTTTAAAACCCCACTGAAATCTGAAGTATACCACAGCTGAATTTACATTAAGATAATGCGTCTGATACCGCATGGTGTAGCTGTTTGAGATATCATTATGTTCAGTAATGGTATGCATGCAACAATGACAGTATATTGCTGCATTGCCTTATCTGCTATGTGTAGCCATGTATAGCCTTCAACATCCAATTGAAAATCTGGTAGCTTTGTTTTGAAGCAATACATATACTATAGTAATGACCTCCGTTTACTGTTTTGATAACTTAATAAGTACATTATATGTGTATCATATCTGATTTCTTCTGTAACTGTTAAGTATATTATATTTCAATTACTGGTATACATTCTGTATATGAGCAATGCCGGTGGTTGTGTTTATATATACTACCTGTTATGACTATATACTAGCAATACTAGTTCGTATGAATGAATGAATGAATAAATCTTATTTGATTTTATACTATGATTCGCCCCTTTCCTCAGTCTGTTTGGAGTCAGTGTTTAATACCATGATTTTGAGATAACTGCACGTGTGTGCTCCCCACCCCCGCAGAACGTAATTCCCCCACCCCCACGTAGCCACGTTGTTTGACCGTCGCGGGGTCGACCTTCCGTGATGTTTGATTTCGTGAGGACGTCCTAGAGACGAAGTACATCGGCGAAAAACTGGTGAGTGTTCTGGCAAATCTCGGCGTTACAGCTACAACTCTGTTGATCCCAGTCAGTCAGAAGCCGCCCAACTCTACATTTATCAATACTGAGCCTTGCAAATCCTGGGCTTGTATTGCCAGCAAATCCTTTGTCTGTATGTTTTGATCAATGTCCGCTCTTTCAATTATGTACTTCCCACGAAGTAGATGAAATTAAACGTTTTCCCGTTTGTTTTGTTTCCCGTCTCCTTGAGGGCTTGACAATTGGGTTCAACCACGAGTTGTAGAACACACCATATACCATACAACATAATACAACGTCTGGCTGAGGTGTTGGTAATGATTTGTAGAACACACAATAAAATATACCATACAACATAATACAACATCTGGCTGAGGTGTTGGTACTGAGTTGTAGAACACACAACTAAATATACCATTGTTCTGACTACTTATTGTAGCGAAAATCCAATCATAATATTATATGCAAGTTGCCAGGCACATGCAATGATATGGACATGGTAGTGTGTATCCGACATTGTGTGTACGTGTGCGTATCAATTGTGTGGATCCAGTAATTATATTATTTTTCAGTGTGAAAACTCCTGTATACTTATACCTAGCCTCTATTATCGACCTCGATCATCATCAAACTTTAAACATCTACAGAAACCCTAAGTATATTTGTTTCAAGTATCTACATGTGTGTCTTACACCTGTCCAGAACTACCGCATCACGGCCAGCTTTGTTCACCTTCTACTCGAGATCTCGACCACGCGGACGAGAGCGAGACTGAATACACTGTAGATGAACACTTGGGTACCGAACACTTGTTCGAACAAAACCACGTACGCCTTTCCGTTCTGTTGTCTAACTGTAATCTGGTCATTATGAAATGTTACACACACAACTGCTGATATTGTATAAATAAAGCAGGTGTGGGGTAAACTCGCTTAAACTTTCTAGCCACCCTGCTGTGAAGTGATTTCATTATGCAGAACTAATCAGCATCCTCTCTTACATCTTTAAGTGTTTAGTTATGCTGGAGATTATCCTGTAAGGTCAGCGTGTGTGGACCACTCTCAAGACGCTGGAATAGTGGGAGTTATATATGTTTAACCCCAGTTACCATGTTGTTAAGAGTTTTATACTGATTTCATTAATTGACGTGTGTGTTGGGAGCGCAGATAATACTTTACATACCATATATCTTCTGTAAGTATGGCAATTTGCATCCGGATTCCTAACTTGTAACTGTAAGTCCTGAGACCTCGGAAGGGCAAATTGTAACGTGAACCTAGTATCACCATAATTATTATTGTGACCAATAACTAAAGAAACGTAGCAATAGTATATCTAAGCAATTATATTTAATGAAAAATAAGGTAAACACAAATTTCCAACTGCAGTTAGGTACAACAGCTGATCCATGCTCGTATATACTAGTATATGTAATTTGCTTTCAGCTTGGAAGTTCCCATTCAATGCTAGGGTAGGTGTCACGAGATTTAATATACTATATATAGTATGTCTCTCTCAGTTCAAGGTTAAAACTAATTCAAGTTGTCCATGATGCAGATAGTTGTAAGAAAGAAAGGTATTATACGTTTTGCTGATATATCTAGAAGGTTCCAAATAATCCCAACAAGTGGTTGCTAACTGAATGCTCGTGCTAGTTTAAGGAAATAACCTTCCACAACTGGTTCCGAACATGTAAGAATATTGACACCGTTTGTTCTCCTACTATGAAAGCCTGATGATGACGGATCACAACAGTGTACTAGACACTACTGTTATCCAAGCTCTCTTGAAACAATCCTGCTTCGCTGGTCCTTCTCCAGAGAGGATAGATCTGGTTCCACGTGATTTTCAAGTTCCGCTTTTATGATGTGGAAACATTCCCCGTTGGTGGTCCTGTGTTATTGTACGGTTTGGAATCGCAGCCTCTGTAATCCAGCTTGTGTGTGTTTACGTAGGTCTGTTAAATGTATGAGTTTGAGAGTCTTTCCCTGTCTATTCGTCAACAGATTTGACGATGTAGCCAATTCCCGGTCAAGAAAATAAACCGACGGTTTCCCCACCACTACGCTCACCACGCGCTCTCAACACACAGGCAGTCTATGAAAATAGTGTTGGCGGATGTTACTTCTAAGATCAACATTATATGTATGAAGCTGTCAAAAGTGACTAAAGTATACAGCTGTGTGCCATCGTTCTGTTTTTAAATATTACCGGGGTATGTCTACAGTAGATCACGTGGTAATCTGTATGAACATTTATAACTATTCTGAATATAAAAAAACCACTAAATATCCCCAGAAAATAACTGTATTGGTGACATCGTGGTTAGTTGTTATTGTTATTGGTGACATCGAGGTTAGTTATTATTGTTATTGGTGACATCGAGGTTAGTTGTTATTGTTATTGGTGACATCGAGGTTAGTTGTTATTATTGGTCACATCAAGGTTAGTTGTTATTATTATTGCTAGAAAATTGAACTCACAACCTTAAAGTCTGTGGATATCTGAATGTATTTGAATTTATTATATACTTAACAGTGAACAAATGTGTGCAATGTTAGAATAGGAATAGAGTATGGTCTAGCCCTATATATAGTGTATTAAAGTATAGTTTTTCCCTGAACTATTATAACGTTAAAACTATAATAGTTCTATACAAATCTATACTTTAATACACTTTATCACATAACCATGCTCTAAATATACATATTTTCACTAGAGCAATAACACAATAAATCTTTATAATTGTATTCATACGCGATGTCAAAGTCCTTTTGGACCTCCTTTAAAGCTTCTTCTTGGGACTTAATTTGTGGAATACAGTTTAAAGTTAACAGATTTCTTCAATTGCATATGCAAACACATTTATTAATATTTAGACATTTACTTGGAACTATATTTTGTTATCATATATATATTCCTTAATTTTAACTATATAATAAATAGTATTGTTCGTGTGTCTAGTGAAATAGCATGTATCTCTCATCTCTTGATATGGGAAAACCGAAAATCTATGAATACCGGTCTACAGTATTTCTGGTGTGTGGACTGTGGACATATGTATAGAGTGTAATAGCGTAAACATCAACCTTCACAGGTAAAATGTATTCAGATTCTTGAGTCTGAAGCACATTTTGTCATTTGTAAATTGCACTATTTTCGTGAGAAGTGAGTAGAGCAGTGCCTGGAAGAAACGTTTCAGAGATGTGATGTAGCGATAGCGTCATTTCCGACTGACTCATGTCATTTCACACTACGATGAACCCAGATAAAGGCCGCAGACCAATTAGAATTATTCTCAAGTGCAGTATGAGCATATAATCGTTATAGTTCGATTACAATTGCAATTTTATACAAGCAGTTGCTTAATTTTCCGGTTTTGGAGTTTTCTTTGGCAAGCGTCTCTATTACCTGTCAACTACAGGTCGAATATTTACATCGCACTGACAACATTGTGACGTCTCCTTGACATTCTATAATAGCATTGGTTGCAAGTTGATGCAAGTTCGTTTAAAGTATAGCTAACGTCATTTATTTTATTTTAAACTGACTATGCATATTAGTCACGTTTTAGAATATAAATGAATACTATCTTAAAATTTAATATGAAATAATGATTATTCACATTTAAAACTGGTCCCATATGTTTTCTAAAATATAACTTCTTATGAGCTTATTATATGACTAATTACTGAGTACTTCAATGTTATCAATTAAGCCAATCTAGATTTATATGGAATAAAACTCTTCGGTGGGTCCTTTCATACAACACCAATCAGTAGAATTGATATACAAATGATTTACTTTCACCCGCTGAGACTAGGGTTAGTCTAGTCTATTATGAAAGGTTAATCTATAAATAAATTGCAAGAACATTGATGTCATTTGTAAAGGAAGTGCCTTTGATGTGACGGGTATTCCCCGGTGGAGCGGCAGTAACTGGTTTGAAGGGTGGACGACTGACCAGCCCATCGATAAGTTATCAACCCAATGACTGGACACGCTGCCCAGTCTGACATCCCTAGACCGGCCGTTGTCGCTAACAGGGTTTGCAGGCATGTAATTGGTTTCGTTTCCCAAATCATATACTCACACGCCGTTAAATTAAATAATTGTGAAGTTTCATTTGTGTCTAATAGGTCCTGAAATACTGAGCGAGGTATCACGGCCAGTGTGGACAGTAATTACAGCGGGATGAAACTAGGGGATGTCAATGCTAGACTGTAATGATCTTCTGTATTAGTATGGCTGGATATGTATTGTGAATATACCTGTACTCCATCCTGTAGAGGAATGCTGTGTGTGTGTGTGTGTGTGTGTGTATGTGTGTATGCGTGTATGTGTGTATGCGTGTGTGTATGTGTGTATGTGTGTATGCGTGTGTGTATGTGTGTATGTGTATGCGTGTGTATGTGTGTATGTGTATATGTTATGTGTGTATGCGTTATGCATGTGTGTGTATGTGTGTATGTGTGTGTATGTGTGTATTTGTGTGTGTATGTGTGTGTATTTGTGTATGTGTGTTTATGTGTGTGTATGTGTGTATGTGTATGTGTGTGTGCGCGCGCGTGTATGTACGTGCGCGTGTATGTACGTGCGCGTGTATGTACGTGCATACATGTACATGTATTTGTGTGTGTGGACTTTGAACTGAATTCATAGTGATTTATTATCAACAAATAAAAATAAAAGTTGGTATTTTAATATTTATATTAATTATACTACATGTATGAATAGCACAATTGAAAATACTAATGTATGCAAAGTATGAGATTGCATACTCCCCAGAAAATTGAGAATGAACACTGAATGCACACTGATCCATTGGCATTTGACTGTGGTAATAATTTAGCACTTTGAGCATGCTTTATGGGGTGGGTCTATTATTATTTTTTAAATGATTATTATTATTATTATTTCTACTTCTACTACTACTACTACTACTACTACTACTACTACTACTACTACTACTACTACTACTACTACTACTACTACTACTACTACCACTGTTAGTCCTTTCATTATAAAATCGTTACGGTATTGTATTCTCTCCAAAGTTTATTATAATGGGTGTGAACTGTGAAAATTGAAGTACACTCAAATCAAATAAATACTTTAGCCACACTAGAGTTTTCAAAGAATAGATTATTTCTAAAAGATTAGGGTATGTAGATCAAATAAGATACATGTATGTCGAGAGGCGAACACTATGTATCGTGGGTCACGTGTTATTTGACTGCGAACCTTTGGTAGCTTCTGTTGAGCCGTCTTTGACGATCTAAATAATTGTAATTTCTAATCATTGGAGTGATTCTGGTGATCCGTTTTTGACGATCCAAATAACTGTAATTTGTAATCATCGAGTGATTCTGGTCCAATTTGTAATACATCGGATTGATTCTGGTCCAATTTGTAATACATCGGAGTGATTCTGGTCCAATTTGTAGTACATCGAAGTGATTCTGGTCCAATTTCCTTTTTTATCTCTCTACATTTAGGGTCTGATTATGTTCCACTTCCTTTGAACGTGTTGTCATAAATTCTCCAAACGGTTTGAATATATGAAAGATAGTTGATATAATGAGCATTTTATGTTATTTCAATGAATAGGTCACCTGCATGCAACTAAGTGAGTCTGTATAGTATGACACACACGCCAGCTTGGATCTAAAAAGAAAACAGTGAAAACATTACATCTTGGTTACTGATGGGTCAATATGAAAACTGTTACCAAACCAACTTATTGTAAACGTGTCCAGTAAGTCTGGCGAACGCTGATCGGATTCAAGCAGTGTTCGGAAATAGTGTCCTGTTGACAAATAAAAGAACTGGTGAACTTTGCGACAAACACCGTTTTTACGAATTAGCCCGAGAGCGATGTATAAATCCCGAAGCCGTGAGCAATCCGTTACGATTAAAGGCACACGCCGATGATTAAATATATGAGCTTTGATCCATTTAAACCTAGGTGTTTACTGAAAGTTGCCTATGGCTATTTAACCATTTAGCCATGTAACAAGTAACCGTGAGATAAACCTGGGAAATATCGTGTGTTATCTCCTCACACGACGGTAATACCAGGATTATGTCCATTGAGACCTAAAGGATGTGTCTTCAACTACAAACGTTATATGATTGTCTCAGTGAAGAGATCTTTTCTTATTTTTTTGGTGGGATCTGGTGTCTTAAAAGCAATTTTCCACGTCCTTCATGTCATAAAGCACAGCATACGGGTCCTGTGTTAAAGTGTACTTGAAGTGTAATCTGTTAGGCTTCCTTTAGGTATTGCCATATACATGTATCGACAACACATAAGTATGCCCTTCGCGTACCACGGTTCTTTCCAGTATATTGCAAAGTTCTGTTGATACCGGTCGAGATATGATGATCTGTACTAATTAATATATTTCTTGTATGTCATCACCAACTAGTTCACTTAGAGATTTTCGTACAAGAAAGAATTATATGTTCCCTCCTGTTTATCAAACTACCTACTGATATATAGTCATATCAGTACTGGATGTCTCTTGTAGTACTTTTCATAGTGATTTTATGTTCACTCTGTGTTTTTAAGACATTACGAGTAATCTTCCTTGCCGTATAATGGTGATTAGTCGTCGTCAGCCTCACCACTCATTGCATAGAGAAGAATGCGCGGAGGGCCTATTTAACACTCTTTAGTAAATAATGACATTTTATCATTTGAGAGTGATAAATTACAGTAAAGAATTAATTTCAAAATAATATATGTAAATAGAAAAAATAATATAGCCATGATTGCCTTAGTATTTATCAACTGTCTACTGGAAATCGGGTAATATTTATATTGATTATAGTTCTACTACTTCGCGATTGTTAGGCAACGGGGGAAAAACTGCAGATATATAGTTTATTAAAATATATACTATTATCTAATCGACATGCACTAATCTAATCAATTATTGGAAATATTGATAATAATCGAGCTAGGGTGTCACGTGACTTTCACATGAGAGATCTATTTCTACTATGGCAGCGACCGTGAGATTGCCGAGAGGCCTGTAAGCAGCCCGGTAGGTTAGCCGAGGGGTATATGTACATGTGTATGAACATCCCATAATATGTCTGAATTATTTCATGTACCCTATCTCTAACAATTATCTGGAATATAGCACAGCGACAGCATAGCTTCAATGGAAGACCATACAAGATCAAATGTCATTTTCTAGAAGTCATGTGCCACACTCATTCCAAGGTCAAGGTCACAAAATAAATTTATCTTCTCTTTTTTTTAATATAGGAGATTTTTCTTTATAATTATCTACTTTCTGAATCATTATTGTTTGCATTGGTCACACAATATCAAAAATAGTATTTATCCCTAGTTTTACATAATTCCTACATCATGTACATTCTGATGTTTGCTTTTTAGAACTTAAAAATGCTTCAGTCTTCTCTGTTTAGTGAACTTTATGCAGCCTGCAATGTCATTCTTTACTTTATGATTAGCTTCTATTGTAAAATAGAACTTGATTGCCAAAACTTGATTGCCAATATTTCATCATGCCATACTTGTGCACCTCATCATGTGATATTGTATTGAGGGTTTTTTCTTGAACATAGTTAATATTATTTCTGTCAATGATCAGTGGGATGTTTTCAGTCTTTCTTTTTACATTTAGTCTTAGATTTGAATGTATGAATTTTTTGGGGTGAATGAAATTATAGTTAGAATTTATTAATATCCAGTCATATTCTGTATATATGCACTAGTTAACTTTAATTTTGCCCAGTTTTCAATCGGATAATGTTTCCACTCTCCTTCAGTTGAAGAGTATTTATGTAATTTTGTTAATTGGTTCTGAATGTACATACCTGTAGTTATATATTTAATCAGTTTGTGTATATGAGAAGATATGGTTGTGTGTTAGTGGTAGACTCTGTGGTGGTGGAATAATAACTAGTGTATTCTAAGGGTATGTATTTAATTTAACTTTATGAAATTGTTTGAAAATTAAACTGGAAAATACATTCTTAATCCATTAATATTTAATTTATGGACTGAAAGGTCATTTTGAAATATGAGTGCAGACAACGTGGGCAGAATCAGTTGTTACTTGTTTGGAGAAACATACAAGGAAAGTAGGTATTTGATTGTCAGTCTCAAGGCTACCACTGTCAATATGGAGAGAATTGTTAATCCGAGTCCACACCAACACATGTATTTATTTGGCCAAATGTGGAATCTCCCTGTTATTGTTTTTCACAGTTTATGTACAAGACCTTGTGTATATATTGTACAAAGGAATAAAATATTCATCTACATTAGGTTATATGTTTGTTATGTTTTGGTGTTGCAGTAATACACCACAAAACAACAAATGAGGGTTAATTTGACTACGGTATATACATGCAACAATAAAACCAGTTCCATAGCAGTTTTTAAAGGAGTAACTTAATAATACTCAATATTGAAGCCACACTGAGTATATTTTTTTTATAACATACTATTAAAACTGTTTCCAAATAATCGTAGATTTCAAGATTATTTGACATAACACAGCTGCCATGTTTTGTGTGTACAAGCCCTGCCATCCTTAATATTTTAGGATTAATATTAATATTTTTAGACCTGAGCATTAATATTTACATCAAACAGTTGGTGATGGGTCATGATCAGTCACCTGATGATCAAGAGGGAGTTGGTAAACATCTTTTTTGTTCATCTTAAGCATGAATACAATACTATTGGTAATGTGGGTAATTGAGATACTAGTATCCAGAATTCAGTATAAATGTACTGAGACCTCAATGAACGTAAAATAAATGGCAATCAGTCATTAGTAATAGAATACTCAACACATTGGTGAAAAAGATCAAAATTCTATTGAGACGAGCTCAGAAGTAGTTGCGCCATTTAGCAAATGAATTTATTCATGTCATAGTGGAAGCTACGCCATCGTTTGCGTCACAGTGGAACAACATCGCAGTCATAAGACTGGTTTCATGTCCTACTTGCACTGAACTTGTGCAGTTACCTTCCGTTTTTAGTAAAACCTAAGAAAAAAATTGTCATTGAAGTATAAATACAATGTTTTGTTTAGTTACTAAATACTAAGTTACTGTAAATGCTCCCTTTGCCACCCATGGTATTCCTCCTCATGGTATTCCTCCCCATGGTATTCCTCCCCATGGTATTCATGGTCAAAAGAGCCACTGAAGATCTTCAAGACACTTATTACACATCTGTTTGTACATGTTCATGGAAATAATGAAAAGGTGAGTACCATTTACAGAAAAATAATGTATTCAATCTAAGAAGATTCATTAAAACATTTACAAACTCATTCAAATGTTCCAAAAATGCATTCACACACAGTCCTGAGGTTGCTATAATGAGGTTTCAACAAGAATGCAACTCACTCTCAACAAGAATACATACAAAAGTCAACACAGAAAACTGTTGAAAGACTGACACAATATAGAATGGCAAGTGTGATAAACTAGCATGATGGTAGACTACCAGATTCTACATCAAATGAGCAAGTGATTTGTGCTTAATTTCACAATGGGAATCTTTCACCCAAACGCAACAATCTACATTATGTACATACAGGTAGCACATAATTGAAAGCTTCATGAAAACATATTTCATACAAATAATAGCATTCAATAATTCGACAAACAAATATTTGAGATATCAGAATTCTGGTACCTTTAGAAAACAATATTTCTGATACAAAGATATACTGAGGATTGGAGCCAATCCATGGGGTATCTCCACAAGGTTTCATAGGAAATACAATTCTAAATTCAGCATCTTGTAGTTGAACTGATTTATAGCAACATGGCATATTCATAGAAGCCATTTAGCATGGTCATTATTTAAACTACAATATCTATCTCGACCATCATTAGTTCCTGCACAAAGTAGTATTTCCATTAATAGCAGTCATAGCATAAACATTTGAAGACCATATTATTTTACACTAATATTGATTGTCTCAAATTACAATTGAAAGCACGGTTTGAATACAGGCATGTATACATTGAATGGGTCATAACAGAGTCATAATTGAATATTAATGTGGCACTGTAGCTGTTGAGCCTTGGTATCATAGCAAAAATATATGCCAGAAATTGGACACAGTAAATCTGGAATATTTAAATTATATAGTATGACAAAACAAATAGAAGTTTTAAAGCAATTACATGTAGAAATATAATGCATTGTACAAACATAGAAATAGAAAAGACACAAATTATTGGCCATTTATTAAAGTGAATGGATTGGACAATCTCTTACCCACCCTTGTCATTGAGAAATTTTATCTTCCCCCAATTATCATAGTTCCTAATATACTCCTACTAGCCCCCCTCAATGCAGTAAGTATTATCCTTCTTTACATGTAAGTTTCTTGTTTACTTGACTTTTACAAATTTCCATATACCACGCCTGGGAGGTTTACAAATAATTCACTTATTTCCCGTTGCTATGACAATTGCATAATGTCTTTCTAACATACGAGTCGAGGGCAGCCGCCATGACGTCACAGTGATCTACGATATCTACGAAAAACGTTTTCCAGGCAGACATACGTTTTGATTTAATTTAGATATCATGTTCACGTACAATAATTAACAGCTTGGGGTACAATGGCTCTCAAGTTGGGTACATCATTCCATATACCCCTCATGATGAGTTGACATCCTATATATTAATAGACCCATTGAAACCCAAACTCTCTGTCACATTGCTCTCTCATAAGCTATATCTCTGACCCCTGGCAATAAGATGTCATAAACCTTACACACAGACATGTTCCACCTGATGCAAATCATCCCTGAAACTCTGTGTACATCTGTCATGAAGTTCATAAAGTAGATATCCTCGACAACATCTATATTCCTGACAGCCCACCCATTCCAATTAATAAATGGCCAATTCCCGGGTGGGAAATATAGGACTGCAGCAGGTGGACAACCGGCGACAGTGGGGACATCAACATTACACTGCCAATCAGTATTTGGTACAGTTGCGACTGCTGTACTGGGTACACTCGCTGTCACTGGTCGTTTCACTGAAGCCAGTCGCATTCACCAGTCCTGAGCCTGAAAGTATGCACACAAACAGCATACAAATTATCAATTTTTGTGAAAGAGAGTATATATGTATGGTGTGCAAATGCTATTGTAAATAATTAGAGAGAAACCTTTTTAACCCCCTCCCTGCTGGATTAGGCACAGGCACGGCTCTTTAGGGCATTTCCAGTTGCCTTCAGCATGGAAAGGGTTAAACTATTCTGTATTTTTATTTCCTTTATTATATTATCATTTCCAAGATCAACATTTCTCTAGCCTTCCCTGCTGACCATGCCATAAGCTACGTTTTATATGGCTATGGTCACGGGAAGCCTATTCATTTCCCTATGCATTTAGTCTACCTACCTGTCATTAAATTACGGAGGTTACAGTAGTTAGTTCCATAATCTAGCACAGCATACCATGTCTCAGAAGTGCTGAAGCCCTGCACATTAAAAAAATAAAAAAATTGTTAGTGCATGTACTAGACTATATCACAATTCTGTAACTTTCATATTTTTAAAGGCCTACAATTACAGTTTTCTCTATGCTAGAATTTGTTAATACATTTGAGAACTTGCATTAATATCATAAGAGTGGACTAATCTTTTTCATTATCTCAAATAAATATCAGAAATTATTAAATATACTTACATGCACAGCGCACTTGGCAGCGGAAACAGCCGTAAAGGTGAAGGTCAGGTCGTCGACATAATGTTTCTTCGGGGTTGAATGTTTGGCCTTCACCTCTGAACTACTCTGGGAGACAAGCTGTAGGATAGAAAATGTTCCATCATAACACAACATGTTTATTAAAGTGTAAACTTAAAGATCTATAAAACACACTCTATATATAGAGGCCGTTATATATACTGCATCGGCTGAATTGTACCTCAGGAAAGTTTAAAGTGTGAAATGATTTAGAACGATTTTCAAAATTATTTTGCTTATATCACAACTTGTCAGTTTTCTGCAGGAGAAAACTTGCAATACCCGCTGAGTACTGCAAGTACACCTGTGAGTGAATAATATACACTTAGGTTTCCTGTGAGGTTAGGCAGACACCCAAGGTGTTTTCTTTTGCTGTGATAATTGCTAAACATATAAAGATTATTAACCGAGTGTCTTTCGATATCGTCTATATCCTGCACTTATGGATAATCTTTGTAATGACAAGCTTCAGCGAGTCTAATACATAGAGATTATCCCTAAATGCAAGATATATACGATATCTAAAGACACGTGGTTAATAATCTCTTTATCATCTAATGTCAAGCGTAAATACTTTTCTATAAGAAGAAACATCAACGTGTGAATCAGCATTTTAAAGTAATGCATAGGAATGCATGCAGGTCAGTAACTTGTAAACTGATTCACTCATTGATAAATACACCAAAGGAAAAGAAACAACTTTAAGAATAATTCTTATTACAAATTGTAAACATGTACGAAATGCCGTCGATTAGCACATCTAGTTTCCGATCGTAATTGTCATCTTGTTTATTATTTCCATTTAGTAGCATCTATAAATAGTAGTATGACATCACACACAGTCATAGCTCCCTAATTTGCATAGTTATTCATCAGCCAAAGTAGCATGATACACGAAATATCTGTATACTTGGTTGTTTTCATAAACTTACTCGAATTGCATTTTTATTAATGGTTATTTCAAGATAATTTGGTAAAACGTTAATAAATACTATGTTATTTTATATGTTTGCACATAATATATGGCAAAATTAGGACTATTTTTAGAAATAAAATCCGGCCAAAAAACAGTGTAAATAAAGTCCATATTCAACTTTCCAATAGATGATAAACACTAGTATATGCCATACATACTTCATACAAACACTTCTCCCCACCACTGGCACAACCAGTGTCACCTTTCCATGCCAGTATCTGTTGTACTAGCTTCCTCTGCACTACTGTGCAATTTAGTCCAAATTTCCTGGAAACATTTATAAGATATTAATCAATCAATGAAATACCAATAGAGATCATGACCAACATTTTGCACCCTATTTAGTCTATATTTTTGGTCCATTTAAAGTTAAACATGGCCAATTAAGTTTCACGGTGTCACACTCACAGGTTAGGTGCTATGGGTGTTGCAGGTTTCTATTCCTGCAGTAAACTGGCTAACAGCCATACACCAGCTCTAGATTCCTCTAACATACTCTGCTGATCATAAGAGACTGTTTTATATGGGTAGGCCCATATGGTATTCCCCTGACCATACCCATACTGTGTAGTGTCCCCATTTGGGGGTAGCCCAGCTTTCATACTAAAATGCTGATTCCACTTCAAAAACTCAAAGAATCCTACCACCTGTCAGAAATATTTGATGTCTGACACTTCCCCCATTATATCGGACTGAACTGGTGTAAATGTCATCAGTAAATATAAGAATGCAATCAAACAAAGTGAAACATTAGAAAATATAGCTGTGAGCTTAATGTACTTTTTAACGTGATGTAAAAAAATTGCAAATAAATATTTGCAAGCTCTAAAAAATATGACAGTCACATCATCTGCTCGCAGGCATGTTTAGCATCATAAATCAAACTAAATTGCATATTCATCATAAAATCTCAATAAAAAGACAAATGTAATATATTTAATAGACAAAATTTAATTTTCAAAATAGTTTAGTATTAATTTCGTCGTTTTACAGATTGCATCTCGTATTTATGTTAATAAAAAAAATCACTACCAATGTGAATGAATATCTTGGTTTCTGTGAGGGGGATCTGTGTACACAGAAACCTGTGACATCGCAACTTCCAGCCAACCACCCTTTTTGGTGGTAGGTGTCTTTGGATAGGAAATACATATATTTCTCATTGACTAAACAATCTTTAAAAAATTTCTCATGTCATGGGAAAGATTGTTCTTTCAGAATATGCAATAAGCCCGATAGTTAGCATTATTCCCTATGCACGTATGATCTCGCCTCTTTAATACCACGAAAACCGGTCAATCGGTGGTATAAAGACGTCTCTTATGGTCAGCAAGGAAGGGTAGAGGAATTTCGAGCTAACCGTGCACATGTATGGGTCGGTAAGACTAAATTTATCTAGGATTTTCAAAAAACATCTGCATCCGTGTCACTGACGATATTATCAGAGAAAGAAAGGCTCGATAAGAAGACTGCCTACACGACGTCGAGACGCGAAAATCAAACTATCTCTCTACACGTCTCTGTATAGATCTGTCTGTTATTGTTAATATTTATCAAATGGCAGGGTATGAACTTACCAGTCAACCTTGCATGAAGCATGGATTGGTCCAGCAACACATGCAGAAAGACAACAACATACAGCTACACAGAACAGAATACCAACATTCATCATGGATGTTTTTTCTACCTCGGTGGTACTTGTGACTCTGTTTGTATTTACTAACTAGATCTAGCTGGTAACATTTGATAATACCGGGGAACTGGGATGGAGTGTATCAGTATTTTTTATGGATTTATGATACTGCTATTACCAAATTTACTTTTTTTAAATAAAAAAATTATATGAAGATATCTGAATGTAGATATTTGTCAATTTGATGTAATTATACCAATATTAGCGACGTATGGGATTTAGCAGTGTATTTATTGTAGATATGAATAAATAGAAATGTAAATTTGAGACGGTCCCCGTTAGGAATCACGTGATAAATCACGTGATAAATCGCCCAGTCGTCATGTGACCATGAAGGATCACGATAAACATATATTTCTGAAATGTTGT
>JAUTBT010020862.1:18888-40684 GCA_032361225.1 Lepetodrilus schrolli
TAATCTATGCTGGCAGTGACGATGTACATTGAATATGAACGATACCAGCTGGACAACGTCTCCTCCGGTCAATATATTGTGGTTCTACATGCATGCCAGAGATCAATCTGAGAAATGTTTTACGAACGTTTCACTTACGACTTGTGGATATTTTACTCATCATTCATTAAATAACACAAGATAAGGGACATCAGACCGGAGATAAATATACCATTCTATATGTTAAGAAATAAGAGATGCATCCATGTAATTACTGCCATGTGCATGTCCCATATCAGCAGTGTGAATTTGAATAGTTTTTTAATAATTAAGCTGCTGATAGTCACCGACTGACTGTCCCCTACGGACACGGATGGCGTTACGTCAGCGGTCGCCAGTGCTCAATGCTATCTAGACCACGAATGCTTGCTCAAGAGCTTCCTGGAATGGAACTCTACTATAGCGACCATCTACCAATACAATTCTTATTTCTTGCTACACTGCAGCTGGTAGATCTAGAGCAAATAGTTTTCATTGTGTTTTTCGTCACAGTGAGAGATGTGATGTGAAGGAAACACTCTCCAGACTACCGGCTATTCATTCCTTTCTACATTAAAGGCATACCATCACGGTTTCATTGTCAAACGTATGTTTACTTGAAAGTATGTACAATTAATTTGTCTATACAAGTATATTGGGCAACAAGCTACACGTTCTGCATGTCCCAGTGGTTTTCAATATTTTCATATTTTATGTATTTTTGTGTGTATATAAATACAAACAATTTCATTGTTTCACTAATACGAATACGAATACTAGGCAAATTTAGGTGTTCCCCTTTACATCGAGTCGTACCATTTCGAGTTATGTCCCGTTATTTTATGAAGCAAAACAAATTATGACGATATTCAGGTTGTTACTGGAAGTTTATACTGGCGATTCCAACAAATCTCTATTATCGGGGGTTGCAGTGGAATTTTGTCTACCATACCTCCAGCGGTAAAAAAGGATTTTGGAAGTACAACATGATTTTATTTATGCCAGTGAATGTACTTTGCAGTTGTAGCTAAGAACTAGTCCAAAATGAGCATAATGATCTGTGATTGTATGCATTTAACCCTCTCCCTGCTGAAGGCAACCGGAGATGCCATAAAGAGCAGTGTCTGTGCCTAATCCAGCAGGGAGAGAATATCATCCTGGGTCGGAATATCAGGCGTCGAGACCCCCCAGTTCAAACTCTGGCACAGTTAGAAGCTGCACTGCATGAGGAGTGGAACCATTTGCCCCAAATAACCTTTCGACGACTTGTCCTCAATATGCGACGCAGGTTTCAAGCAGTAATCAATGTCCATGGTGCTTACACACGCTACTGATTTTTCTGTCTTGCAATAGCCTTGTGGTCCCATAAAAAGTCTACCTGACTACACTGACATTGTGTTCTTTCACAATATTGTTTTTTCTTTTAATGTATTGGTGGAATCAGTACAACGGGCATCACTATGTATTGTGTTTATTATTGTCTATCAGCGAATAGCACCCCTGAACCGTGTATTACCCTGCGATGTTTTGTCAGAGCTACAACAGCGTCTTCATTCAATACTATTGTATTGGGTGGCGCTTAACTTATGATGAGGCATATATAAAAGGGCCATCTGTATATTTATCCTGGTCTTCAGTCTTTATTGATATTGCAGCCAAGTATTGATATTAGTATATTTCACTTTTATTTCATTCTCAGTTAAGGTAATTAAGCCACATTTACGTTTTCCCAATGTATTCAGTATGATATGTTAATGCATCTGCTGTTTATTTGTATTCGTTTAAACCATTAAACCTTTGGGAAATAGTTATTTTAATATTGCAATTGGACATCGAGTGAAAAAATAAAGTTAATAATTGCTGTTTTGTAAATGTGTATGTTAGTAATCGATACATAATATGTGCTTGTTAAAAATTCATGTACACAATAATAAAATCAGTTGTGAACTTATTTCATTTTGACTACGGACATACACCACACATATGTGGCTTGTTTACGAATGTAGTGAGTGAATCAGGATATATGTTTGTATAGTGGTCACATCTGGGATAACTGTACAAGTAGTATACGCATCAATTTATCCATCCGGTGGGTCAAATAAGTAGAAATAGTATATAGAGGATCGAATATGAGTGGTCATATATTACTGAATTTATTAAACGAGTTGGCAAAACTGATATTATGCAAGGCACTACCGAGCAAACTAATGTATAGTTTTTGCCAACGAGTTTAATAATTTAAATAATATATGAACACGAATGTGAGATTCTATTTATCACATAATTGTAGAAACTATTGTAATATCGATTTTAACAAGCACTATATATGCAAATGTCTGGTTAAAGCACGCAGGCATAATATAGTAAATGTGTAAATATTAATAAATGTGTTTGCATATTTAATTGAAGAAATGTTTTAACTTTATATTCGACAAGCTTTTTTTTTATAGTAGTGAATACCAACGCTACTGGGTAAGGTTAGACCTATATATTTCCGGTAATATTTTCCCCTATGTGTGGTACTGGGGAAATTACAGGACAGATGTTGTACAATGAATAGTGACAATGAATTATTAGTACTGTCAGATGAAAATGAATGTAGCTGCATGCAAATGGTGCCACCCAGCTGCTAATTTTAAGGTTACGTGATTAAGAAAAAATAAAATGATACCACGAAAGCCTAGTGTTCCATCCGTAACCCAAAGTGATGAGTTCACCTCCTAGCAGCTGTCGCGTCGTGTATAAGCAGTTGTGAGTATGTGTGTCTTCGAACCACTGCGAATTTACTTGGGCTCTAGAGGGTTAAGTGAGTAACTGGTTACTTAATGATATAAGGAAGCAGCTGACAGGAGAAAGACTTATTAAAATAAATAAATAGAGCCAAGTTACTACACACTATACATATACTACCACATACACAAGAATACATCTATCTTTGTAACATCTTATCTTTTCTGTGCGAGTGTGTGTGTGTGTGTGTGTGTGTGTGTGAGAGAGAGAGAGAGAGAGAGTGTGTGTGTGTGTGTGTGTGAGAGAGAGAGAGAGCGATAGACAGAAAAAAAGAGATAGAGAACAGTAACATAGAATAATAAAACATATGTACACAAACGGACACGGACAAACGCATAGTAACACATACGTAGAATAGTATACAAATGCATTTACTATGCTTAAAACATAACAACGCACAGTAACACACATACACGTAAGCGCGCGTGCACACACGCACACACACACACTATCTCTCTCTCTCTCTCTCTCTCACACACACACACACACACACACACACAAACACATTTTATATTGCCCTGAACCCATCGTCACTCAAAGTGTTGGTTTTTTCGCACTCGCATTGCATTATGGAAAGTTTTAGGACTGTGTGAATGTAAATATCTTCCATCACGTTTTAACATTGTCACGCCCTCTATCAATGATTATTTATGTAGGCAACAATTAGTGAGATTATTGTTCATATTTCATTAACGAGTTTATTATTACAATTAAATTTATTAAATTTATGTATAATTTATTCTATTTTTAACTTAATAAATAAATAATGAGATGTAGTATTTTTCTCTCCATTTTTGTTGTCTTATTAAATTGTCACATTATTATTATTATTTCGATTATTTGTTCTTCCATAATTGGTTAATATTTCTTATTTACCAAATATCTTGGTCATTAGCGGGAAATGCACATATTTTTGTTAGATGTTATATATGTTTAGGTTAAAAACTTAATAATTTTAAACCTCCTCAATTTTCATATCTGTTGGAAGATACTAGGGGTCGGACGGGTACTTGAAGACTCGAAGTTCGGGTCGGGTATAGGTGGACTCGAGTCCAATTTTTAGTTCTTCTGAACAGAAGTCGCTCACTGTCCTGACACGCGAGCCTACCCTTCCTCAACTGGACATGTGCATGTGTCTAACTCACTACAAGCTCATTGTAACATTTGTTGGTTAAACAAATCACTTGCAAGTAGCAGTTAGCTAATATTGAAAGTTCTAGAATTTGGATTTTTATAACTTTAACCCTCTCCCTGCTGGATTAGGCACACGAAATGTTCTTTAGGGTATCCCCGGTTACCTTCAGCATGGAGAGGGTTAAGATAAGATAAGTTAAGATAAGAAGATAATTATTCTTTATTGTCCAGAATTTAATTCTTTTTACATCTCCGAGATAGCACCCACACATAAAACAACACATGACAAAACAACAATGAGAGACAGAACGTTACATTTAAAACCAAAAAAAAAATCAGTGATACATACATGTACAATCGTCGAAAGCCTAAAGCACTAAAAACATATAGTTAATTTAATAAATGAATGATTGATCAAATCATATTTCAATGTATTCGGGTAACAATTTGTTTCACAGTGTAAGTAGTTTGACATTCCGTGGGTTATTGTAGTAGACTTACTAGTATTATTGCCCTTCATCCCACATTATATGTTATTGAAGTCACAAACACTATTAATTCAACTCGACTACCATCTTTTGACCAACTAACATTATTTGGTTAAGAAAGTAAAATCCATGGCAGTATGTCCTCGGAGTTGTGACGTCGCTGATTAGTCACTAGTCTTGGCGGTATGGTGAGGTTGATTCCTGGTAAACGGATCTGGGTCCAAATGTGCATTCTGGATTTTTTTAAATCACTACACTATCTTACAATAGATATTTATTCTCTTCTTTTTCTATTATTTAATATTCATAAGTATTTGTATGTAGCATAATGATAAACTTCGGGTTCTCGAGTCCGAGTCGAATCATTGCACCTGGGTACTCGAGTCCAGTATTTTGACTCGTCCTACCCCTAGAAGATATCTATTATTAAAACAATAGCCAAATAATTAGAGGTGGGCATTTCTTTATTTGTATGGTTTATTTACAACACGAGTGACGGAAATATACTTTCTACCAAAAGTATGCAGAACGCGTTCACAGAGTAAATCTTTTTGCTCCTAGTGGTTAGAAATACAACTGCGGTTACCTCCCTTTCTAATAAAGTTTACTGCCGCTAGGTTTGACCTCATTCGCTTCCATTTGATTGGCCACTGGGTACATAAATAGCCGTGCGATAGATTGTTTGGTCTCTTCTTAGTTATTTAGTCGGTAGGTACACTGAGTGTCCAATGTTGCAGACCACTTTATGTGAACCGTAAGCTTGTCAAACACTCAGTAATACAAGCGCAACTATTTTATTAGCTAGTGCACTATGTTATTTTCTCACTGAAGCTGATGTCTGAAATGTTTGTGATCTGTTTAGCTGTTTTCCTAAATTATTTTACATGATCAGCATCAAAACACAAACAGCTCATCATCATCTACACTATTATTTTGGAAGTAGTAGAAATATACTTTGTTATTTGTGAATCTCATTTGCTTCTCAAATTTTGCATAGATCAGTATATTATATATTTTAAAGTACATTATGATGTGATACTATACATATAAAGATTTATTATTCATCTTTAAATCAACCCTACAACATTTACACCCAGTATATATGTAGAATTTCGCCCGTGTCATGGAATATCAAATATATCAACATAAGTCATGAAAGTTATTAAATCATCCAAAACCTCGGATTTTATGACTTTCATCGACAAGTGTTGATATATTTGATATTTCCTAGACATGAGGCTGAGATTCTATTTATCACCCAATGTCATTTTAAAGTCATTTAAGAAGAAAAATGACCATAAAGATTTAACTGTGATGTCAATGGTCACACTGGTAGAACAATCAAATAATTGGGTCAAGCGATATCTACAGCAATGACATCACATATTGTAGAACAATCAAATAAACCACTAATTGGGTTAAACAATATCTACTGCTGTAGATATCGCTTGTTATTTGAAAACGATATCTATGAGAGAAAACAGTATTGGGTGATAAAATATTAACCCCATAAGCAGGTACTCTAACAAACAGTTATTATTTGCTATAATTGTAAGTCAGTTTACAATGAAAATTATAATATTTTGCTTCACACAATCCTTCATATATACTATTCGATTATATCTATTGTATTCATTTCTGTATTTATAAGACCACTGTCACATTCAACACTTTCATTTTAATAACTAGTAGCACTATGCTACAATTGTAAGTCAATTTACAATGAAAATTATATCCATTTCAATGAATTAATAAAAGACAATTTACAATATTATAAATAATGTTTTTCAACAATTAAAAAAGATGAAGGTTCCATTGGAAAGTAGTAATTTATCAAATGGTTAGTATTAAATATATACTCTCCACAGAGTTCAGACAATCGAGTGAATACAATTTGACCAAATGATAACTATAAAATATTGTGCGCATTCTCATATTCTCCTCTCCATAGAGAGACTACAAACAGTACATTTCCAACATTTGTCTCAGGTGAGGAGGAATCATGCCAGAAATCTCAGCGATGAATTCGGTCCCTGATGAGGGGAGTTCAATAGAATCCGGTGAAAACAGCTCACCAGAGTCATCGCAATCCACATCGCCTGTCCAGTGGCCGCCAAAGTATCATCGCCTCATCGACCGTATCAATCGCCGAATGTCATCAGGGGACCGTTTTTTCTCCCTCGAGTTCTTTCCTCCACGCACTGCCAATGGTGCAGTGAATCTTGTTGGAAGGTGTGTTTACAGTTTGAGAAAATGTAGTCTTTTAATTATTTTTCATGTAGATCTATTATTTGTTTATTAACAGTATTTTTCAGTAGGTTAAATTTTACTATAATAATATGCATTGTATAGGTCAGGTGTGGGTCTACGCCTGTTGCCATGGTTACACAAGGAGTCGTATAGAAATAATTATCCAAACCATCTTATAACACTTGTATTAGTTACATTGTAACCTTTGAGAAGAATTGGTAAATCATTCTAGAATTTAATTTATTTCCAAATGATAAATGAAAGTAAACCATATCTCGCCTGTTTACTTTTATATATAGTAGACCTAATTTTCTAAAAGTGCCACCAGCAAACACATATATATTTCCAATGTAAAGATCACCAAGTATTGGATGTCAACTAACTTGTCTTATTCTGGGTCTATGTATATTGATGATAATAATAATAATAATAATATACATTTATATAGCGCTGCATACACTGTTATTGATACTCTGTACGCTTATGGCAGTGGAAATTAATAAATAGCGGTATTTATGAATGAAATCGTCACTCATCGCCTTCGCAGAATTCAGAGGATGGGACAAGGTGGGCCATTGTTTTGTGACATCACGTGGCATCCGGCCGGGAACCCCACGGACAGCGAGAAGCCCACTAGTTCCACGTGCATTGCGGCCACCATGTTGAACTACTGCGGCATCGAGACTATGCTGCATATGACCTGCTGCAACATGACTGTGGACACTATCAAGACAAACCTACAGCGAGCCAAGGACCTGGGCATCAGAAACATCCTGGCACTCAGGGGAGGTAAGTGGCATACATTGTGGTAAGGGAGATAATCGATGAAGCTAAACTGCCACACTTGAGATGCTTTCAATAACTGCAAACAGTCGAGAAATCTTGTGAATGTGAGAAAATGCGAACAGTGGTGAGCAAGCCTTCATTATCGGCAAAACACTCAATGTGAGCTCCACGATGCCCTCTTGACCATTCACAGTTATTGATTGCACCTCTGTAGTCCAAACTAAAATTTCCAAATGCTTAATTAAATCATGAGGACTTACCTTCTATTTCTGCATATATGACATAAACAGGTTACCACTTTGGCTCAGTCAGTAGGGCGTTGAAATCGCAATCCAGAAACTCGGATTCAGGTTACAAAAACACAATAATTTTTCTTCCTCTGTTCAGATCCATCATCGGAGGAGAGTGGGTGGGAGGAAGTTGATGGTGGAGTCAACTACGCCGTGGACCTCGTCAGAGTCATCAAGCAGGAGCACGGCGACCATTTTGTCATCTGTGTGGCCGGTACACCTTCACTTTCATTCCCTCTCACTTGTCTTATGTCATCAGTTTCATTCTGGCCTTGCACTGCTTATTTAAGAGGCCACGGTCAGGCATCAGTGTGTGCCACACTTAATATGAAAATGCTTGAAGGAGTTGTGAAACAGTTTATTGAGAAACTATCACAAGCTCTTGTCTCTATAACCTGCCATGTACCCACCATTTTTCTTCCCCACTCCATGTACAATATGAATCATATCTAGTGCTAGAAAGTTTGTATTCACATTGCCATCTCATCCTACTGGGTACCCACTTCGTAGTCTATCCATTGTCTCCAGTGCTAGAAGGGTAGCATTCATGTTACCATCTCGTCCAGGGCAGTTGGTAGTGCAATGGTAGAACATTGGACTTTGGAGTCAAAGGTTCCAGGTTCAAATCCCGCCCTGGGGGCCCGGCATCAATGTTCGAGAACGTTACCTTTCTGATGCTTTGTTAGTAGGATGTGCTGTCTGTATCATGGCAGTGCAGTTATTACCCTTGGTCTATCACTACCAGTCGGTGCTCACAGGTTTACTGCAGCTCTACTTATGTTGCGGGTTTCCTCCTGCCCTAAAACTGATAATCCGTGATATACTGTAAAAGACTTCTTTTTCGCGCAAACATATATTACATGCTATACGTGCAAAGTCAATTTACGCGAAATTATAGTCCGTTCGAAATATGATTACAGTAAGTGAAAGAATCTTAAAAAATAAAAGAAAGAAAAACATCTCATTTCCTACTTTATCCATCATGTGCAGGTTACCCGACCGGCCACCCGGAGTGCACCTCCTATCAGGACGACTTGCAGCACCTCAAGGAAAAAGTAGATGCTGGTGCCGACTTCATCGTCACTCAGCTGTTCTTCAAAGCAGAGACGTTCCTCAAGTTCCTGCGCGATTGTCGCGCCATTGGCATCGAATGTCCTATAGTGCCAGGAATCCTACCAATACAGGTATCTTTAAATATTGCGATGGTATTTTCTAATTTATGGTATGAGTCATGAGAGCAAAATTCATAGGCCTCATATAAGTTAAAACCCTTGTGTATTTTAGAGAGAACAGGCAATGCTATTGTCATCTTTTCAGGCTTACCAATCTCTGAAGCACATTGTGAAGCTCTCTAAGTTGGAAGTACCAGAAGACATCATCAGCACAATCAACCCAATCAAGGAAAACGACGAGGCCATTCGGAACTTTGGTATTCACCACTCTGTCCAGATGTGTAAGGCCCTGCTTAAAACGGGTGAAATCAGCGGCCTCCATTTCTACACCCTCAACCGTGAAGTGGCCACGGTCAATGTCCTCAAACAGCTCGGACTATGGCAGGAGGACGTCAGAAAAACATTGCCATGGAAAATGACCGCCAACCACACTCGATGCAAGGAGGAAATACGGCCTATTTTCTGGAGGTGTCGGCCGAACAGCTACGTGTACCGCACGTCCAACTGGGACGAGTTTCCCAATGGGCGATGGGGCAACTCTTCTGCCGCGTCATTCGGAGATCTGAAATATTACCACCTTTTCTACCTGAAGAGCAGCTCATCTAAGGAGGAATTACTGCAGATGTGGGGAGAGAATCTCACGTGTGAACAGGACGTGTGGGATGTGTTTACCTGCTACATTTCAGGGGAGACAAACAAGATTGGTATCAAGGTGGGTACTGCCATATTTACTTTAGCATCACACTAAGTAAATGTAGAGAGCTGTCTTTCTTGATAAATAGAGATTATTAACCGAGTGTCTTTAGATATCGTCTATATCATGCACTTAGCGTGTCTAATACATAGATTATCCCTAAATGCAGGATGTTGACGATATCTAAAGACACAAGGTTAATAATCTCTTTATCATCTAATGCCAAGCTTAAATACTTCTCTCTAAGTAGAAAATGTCAAAGTGGGAATAAACATTTAAAAGTTACGCTTAGGAATACAAACAGGCCAGTAAATTGTAAACCGCATCACGCATTGATAAACACACCAAAGGAAAAGAAGCAACTTAAAGATCAATTCTTATTACAAATTGTAAACGTAGTAAATGCCATCGATTAGCACATTTAGTCTCTGATCGTAATTGTCATCTTGTTTATTACTTCCAAATAATAGCATAGATAAATAGTAGTATGATGTCGGACATAATAACGTCACGCATGGTCAGAGCTCCCTAATTTGCATACTTATTAGTCAGGCAAAGTAGTATGATACACAAAATATCTGTATACTTGCTTGTTTTCATTTTTACATGTATGCACATATATGTCAAAATTAGGAATATTTTTTAGAAAAAAATACGGCACAAACAGTGTAAATAATGTTCATATTCAACTTTCCATTAGATGATAAATATGTATACTAGGTCTATGTAATAGTTGTCTTTCTTGAAATATACATATAAATACAAAAAACTACGCTGAGCATGTAAAAGCACAATAAGGGAGATAACTCTATGTAAGAATTTGCACTAAAATACTTATGCTAATATATTTATGTTCATCATTTTTTATAACATGGGGCAGATAATAATAAAATATTCACCATTTTGCTCGTATACACTATATGTTATACACTATACTGAATGTTATTATAAAAATATGGGCTAAAGGACGTGTATATACTGACGGCAATGTTGAGTCAGATTTCACATCAAATGTGTACTTCAATGTGATTTACCTATTTAGTTACAATAGGAAACAGTGCTACCAGATGTAGTGCATGATCTACTATTACACTGAAGCAAATTGTGCAGAATTTATTTTCTACCAGAATTCAAAGAATCGCTATAACACATTAAGGGGAGGTAATTTGTCAAACCTATGCATTGGTTAATATTGTGACATTGATATTGATTGCAGTTATCAATGTTTTCAAACTTTAATTTAAAATCAGGTTAATACTTAAATGCAATTACATTTCAATTATTTAACTTTGTCTCCCAGGTAATCAAAATTCCATGGGACGAAGATGAGCTCAGTCCAGAGACATCCCTGATTACAGAGAGACTGATTAAACTAAACCAACAGGGTGTCCTGACCATCAACTCTCAGCCCAATGTCAACGCAGCCCCCTCAGAGGATAACAAAGTTGGATGGGGTGCTCCAAATGGATACATCTTTCAAAAAGTATATATCATATGGTCAAAATTGGTTGCTTTCTTGATCATCCTTGAACAGCAATTATGAAGTTTAATGTTAATCCTGCTGAAGCCAACATAAAATGCCCATAGATCAGTGATTAAGGTGTCTGTGATGTATTTTTGCTGTTGAATACCTACTATCAACTGTGACTCCCAGACATCGCAAATGGGTGAAAGATTCCCGCAGCGACGTTAAACTCCATAATCACTGACTGTGACTCCTGATCAGTAGAACGAAAGTTGAACTATTGAAATGGTACAAATTGGAGGTTCGATTTTTTGAATATTTGTTAGTATTTAAACAAAATCTAATTATTATTATTATTATGATTATGATTATAGTAATAATAATTGTAATAATACAATGCATATTTATTATTAGTCAATTCTATAGTGAGTGATTTATTGTTTTGTTTTCGTTCAGTGCTAGAAGGCATTATTTTTGCACAACATTATTTTTACCGTTGTCATTGAATCAGTGTGTACTTAAATGTCTTCACCTCCCTGGAGGGTATACAACACTGTAAATGATCCTGGTTTGTTATATTTTCAGGCCTATCTGGAGTTCTTTACCTCGAGTAAGAACGTAGCAGCATTGAAGCAGATCTTGCCTGACTACCCTCTGGTGAACTATCACATTATCAATAAAACGGTACATACTTTTTCACTGATATGGTACACTGTCAATAAAATGTAAATACATTATTTATAAATGGTAATACATTAACAGTCAAAACTAATGTTCCATCTCCTTGAAAGTTGTGCAACAAAAGAGTAATGTCCAAATAATTCAGTTGCTTCCTCATCGTTTGTTACTTGTCTCATTCTTATATATTCATCAATATATGCTAAGGAACAATCTCAATGACTCTAGTGAAAGTTGTAAGCAAATATTGATTCTGTGAAATTTTTGTAAATTGTGTACATATTAATTATTTATGAGCAATTTTCTTCAATTTTTTGTTATTTTCAAATTCAAGTCGTATATTATTATTTTGTTGTCAGGGAGATGAGAATGAGACCAACTGCCATCACTTGGAGCCTATTGCTGTGACGTGGGGCGTGTTCCCAGGTCGTGAGATCGTCCAGCCTACTGTTGTAGATCCCATAGCCTACCAGACATGGAAGGTAGGGATATCACAGTTTTCCTCACTTTGCTAAACTGTTGCAGCCATTCATAAAGAATGAAAGTCTTAATTTTAGCATGGTCATTAAATTTCATCCACATCATTTGACAAATTAAACGTATCTTTAGAATATGCTGAAACATTACGTTTTAGTTATCACCCTGACAATGTTGATATCAAACAACTCTTCGAGATTATTGAATTGTATGATGCAGAGTTATCTCCCTTAAATCTTCACTATTCCAAGCTTCATTGATAGTTTTGAATGTAATTATCTAACAATGTTTAATCTATTGTCATAATAATAATTAAATATTACCAAATATATTGATATTGACCAATGGGTCATTACATATGATCACCAAAGAGTTGAGAAAGAAAGTTAGTGCACAGTGATCCATTGGCCAAGGTCATAATGTAATTCTATGAGTAATCTTTTGAACAATATTATTTGGGCGTAGATTTAGTGTGTTATTAATGTGCACATTATTATTATAATAATTATCTGCATTCCTGTGTCCAGGATGAAGCCTTTGCACTGTGGTTGGAGTCGTGGGGGAAGCTGTACCCACCAGAGTCGATGTCTCACGGCATCCTTGAGGATATCAGCAACAACTACTATCTTGTCAACCTCGTGGACAACCAGTTCCCCAAACCCACAGTCCTGTGGCAGATCATGGACAAGATGCTGGCCCTTGCCGGTACATCTTGTTGACCACCTCTTCCTGCTAACTCCCTGTTCCCTCTCATTGACATTTTCACACTTAAGGTCTGTCTTCTCTTGCTAGCTCTCCTTGATTCCTGTCATTGACCCCTTGCGATCTATCTTCTCTGTGCTAACTGCCTATTTTATACCACTGACCTCGAGATATTTCACATGCTAATTCCATATTTCCTGCAACTGACATCACAAAGTCTGTTCTCGCTTGCTAACTCCCTATTTCATGTCTCCAACCCTTTGAGGTCCGTCTTTTCTTATTTATTCCCTATTTCCTGCAACTGACAAATTTTTGGTATGTTTTCGCTTTCTAATTCCATATTTCCATTTAATGATAATTAATAACATATTGATAGAAGTATCTGTAATGATTTAGGATGTTTGTATCCATAACTTGTTTTAAAACCTTCAACCTACTAAAAACTGCACTTTTGATCTCATCACAATCCACCCAAAAATATCCAAAAGATATTTTTTAAATGGAGGTAATGTGTAAGATAATCAAACTATCTCCCTCATTTAATCTGTGTTTGACATGTTCTAAAACTATCAATGTCTTGTTTTCCTTCTTATCCAGATTATGAAACTAGTTCTGCTGTTGACAACTAACTAGAGACTAATATTGAACGGTGTCCAATGAAGACGATCAATCACGGTTTTGTTTACAATCACGGCATACAATCAAGGATTTGTTTACATATTTCCTGGTCAACCATATTTTTACATGAAAGTATGTACATTTGATGTGTCTACACAAGTTTACTGGGTAACCAGCTACATTTTCCGCATGTCCCACTGGTTTTCAATATTTTCATATTTTATTGTTTTTATTTAATATGTATAGTTACGTAGCTTTATTGGTACCAGTAGTGGTCAACAGTTATTTTGACCATATTCAATTATTAGAGTCTATTAGACTATAGAAAATTGAGATATTACAGTACATTACCAACTGATTATTAGGATTTTACCGGAAATGTAAATTGCAATGGAATTTACCTATCCTACAGCAGTGAAAATATATTTGGAGGTACAAAAGTGATTATATGTATGCTAAGTGCATGTACTTTGCATTTTTAACTCCAATTCAGTCCAAACGACAACCTAATCTGTGCCATTAAAGGTGAATTACATTACATTTGTACCAAAAAATTGAAGTTTTCATCACTCAAAAGGAATCATAGAAATTGTGCTGGTCTTTTTGAATAACCATAAATATTTTGTACATTGGTGTTCATGACTTTACAAATTGTTCTTTGAAAATGTGAAGATAAAAATCAAGACAAAACAGAACGTTATCATTCATCTATAAAATGATGAATCACTAACTTCATTATTTGAGGTCCTATTATGATAACATTTATATTTTTACAAAATTGTTGTAATCTTATAAATTATCAAACTGTAATTGATGCTAATTAATATGCTAAAGTAGATATGCATACACCTTATCCCACCCCCATTGAAATCCATCATAATTATACACGTGATATATATATATATTTAACATATGGAACTATGTGTTTCACTATGAATCAATGTGTCTTGTGATCATAGATGTATACTATCACACATTGCACTTAATCGGATTATCTGATATCAAGTGGGTATTGATTTTTCTCTCTCCTCCTCTCTGTAAGAGATGTACCAAGTCCATGCAGTAGAATTATGTTGAATCATTAATGTCAATGGTGCCAATATTTATCAATGGCAGCTAAAAGCTGTTCTGCAGTTCCTGGTGGTTATGAATCTAGACAAGTTGCTGTTTGACCCATTCATAGTCATGGTGGCCATGACTGGTCCATACGTTTAGAGTAGAGATAAATCCGGAAATCCGAAAATCGCCCACTTTCGCGTCTGAATCGAAATACACCGTGATTAATTAAGAGAAGTATTATTCTATGCCCTCGGGGATTTTGTCGCCCTAACAAGGCTGTCTAGTTGTGGTGCCACCCGTGTTTATGTGTGGTGTTTCAGTGATCAGATGACCTAGAAGGCATTGCCATCTGGAATTAGGATGGGGCTGTCAGATGGAACCAACCATTGGTCACTGCTACTTAAAACTATTGCTGTGTATTTGGGTCATTTAGATGTACACTCTTTAAAGTTACATCCTTTTACAAATGAAACTAAGTGCTGAAAAGTGGTATTGTTTATGAAACTGCTAAAAGCACTCAGTTTATAACAATATTCAGAATTGGGGTTGCAGAATGTTGCAGTAAACCTGTGAGCACCGGCTGGTACTGACAGACCAATGATAACTGCATTGCCACAGTACAGACAGTGCATCCTAGTATTGATTATTTATGTCAGACCCCCGGGACAGGATTGAACCTGGGCCCTTTGGCTCTATAGTCATTGCGCTACGAATTGTTCATGAAACTTCTAAATCAACTCAATATTCAGACTTAATTGTTAATGTAGCCAGATCCCAGGATTGAAATTTGGTCCTTGAACTTCCTATACAAAATTCTGAGGCAACCATCTTGTCAACCTTAGCAATATTGTAGTCTTTGGTTGTTGTTAGAGGTAAGGTTACTTTGGAGTTATGCTGTTTCATCCAGGAGGGGCCCTGTTACATAAACATAAATAATGCTCAGTCTCACCGGTTGATTGGTCCCAATTGTGAAGTTGCCGCGGACATTTTGAAGGTACTGACGGTAGAATCAATACCATAGCATGTCACTGTTGGTGCCGTGTCATTCCTTAATCATAGAGAACAACACCTCTCTGTCAACGGATTGGAAATGTTGCCATCAACATTAATAGTAGACCATTTAGAGAAGAAAAGGAAAGGTATGATTTAAACATTTTATTGCAGTATATACAAAGGGATTGGTGAAAACGCCAGCCTGGCTTGTGTGAGCACCACCAATCCTTAGTATCCTGTAACAAAGCTCTCTTATCCACTAAGAGACTAAATGCTCACTTTGCCGATAGTTAATACACTGCAAAGAGAGTGCTATGGTCTCTTAGTGGATAAGAAAACTTTGTGAAAAGATACCCTGGTCATTAAATCATTAACACTTGAAATGATTATCATGAAATGTCTTTGACAAGGAATAGAGCACCACTGCCGTAAGGATAGATATGCATGTTCTAGTAGCAACAGAACTGTCCTACAATTGCGATAGATTGTGTCATCCTCTACAATGCAAGATCAGTGTCTCCTAAACATACATCACTGGCAATTACCGAGTCTAGGTCTTGGGGATGGGATCTTGTGTATCCTATTTTGTCCTAGAGGTAGTTTATATTAAACCTCTCACATTCTCTCCCAACACAACACACACACTACACAATCTCTGTTTGAGTCCCCTGTAACAGCCATATATTGCCTCTGTCACAGATAGCCAAAATATTGTTCTCATAATGGAGCAATATAATTGGCTCAATAAAATATATTATAGACAATCAGATAGCTTGTTTAGGAAATGGATGTTAACAGAATACCAAGTTGACCGTTTGATATTTGATTTAATTCTAGGTGGATCAGTTTGACCAAAATTGGCGTGCGTTTACAAACCCAAACTATACAGGGCCATGTGATGTAATCTATACAGACAGTGCTTAGATTAAGATGTTCGATGCTGTTGACATACTCAAGCGGTAACCTGCGGAAGCAAATTTACATCGCCAATGAAATGCTGCAAAGCTACTATCTGGTCACAGATGCAATAAACAACCTTTATATGGAAGTAGATATTTCAAATGTTCTCATCAGAGGCAGTACAAGATATGCAATGTCCACTATCTGGTACAGCACGTATAATTGAAAACCAGTTGGAGAGCTACCACTGTTGGTATAGCATGAAGCTCTTCATTCTAGATAATTAACAAGCAACCAGGCTGCGTAGAGCATCATTGGGTGCCATTGTGACCGAGGATCGTGCCGATCCTGAGATTTGAACTCGAGTTGCTGGATTGAGAGTCCAACGCTCTACCAACTGAACCAAAGAGGTAACCCCTCTGGCCGAGACCAGTAGGAGCATCATATATCACACCTGGCTACACCATCAACAGAAGGAGGGTTAATGGGTTAATTAACAAATCCCAGATCTATTAAAAGCAGTGCTAATCAGTCTACGGTAGTATAGAAAAGGGTCATTTAAAAAAAAATGCTGTCAATTAAGCAATATATTATTTAACTCTCTTCATTCTGAAGGCAACTGGAGATGCCCTAAAGAGCAGTGTCTATGCCAGATCCATCAAGGAGAGGGTTAAAATAAATGTAGCTTGTGATCATGGTGATATCGTGTCTCCTATTGTTTGACAGGTGAAAATTCATTAGTCTGGAGTGTTTGTATGATCACATCTAATCAAGCAGTCTGTGCATTGCTATTGTATTCGTAGGCAGGTAGGTCAAGTCAACGAGATATTTTATCATTTTGGTTCTGGATGAAGGTTGGGTGTTGGTGAAATTCTTGGTATTGACTAATATATCAATAGCAATAAATATGTTGGACTCTGTCTTTGACACTGTGCCATATAATCATGCTCTGTGGACAATTCTGTTGGAGTCCTGACTTCATCCTTAGGGGAGAGATTGATCAGGAATTTTGAGTGCGACCGTGTGAATTAATTAAGGGTTACGAATTTAGATCTAATACAGCCACCATCGCAGACAATATATTGAAAGTACCATATTAATTGTCCTTGGTTGGGATTTTTGCATTCACATAACCAATATACAGCTATGATCCAAGATCATATTGAAATAACAACTGCATTGTACTGTTGAAGTAATCATAATATATGGCATATATGGCATCTCCAGTAGCCTACAGCATGGAGATGGTTAAATTAATATGAATGCCATGGAAGCAGATTACCCATCACCCTTGGTCTCAGCTTTTCATAAATTGAATTTCTCTTTTTTTCCCCCTCATCCACCTTTAACATTTTGCATCCATTTTTAGGTTGATTGCATAAGATGGTGCTGATGGCTTGCATCTACTGCTTGACCCATGGTCAGTAGACCGAGAGTCCGAGAGAGAGTCTACATTGACTGGAGTCCAGTGTTTGACTTGCATGTAGAGTATCACAGAGATCTGGACAATTCTACTGGAACTTCTCCTTATACAAAGGTATGTTGGTGAAACAGAGGACTGTATCGATCCTGAGATTTGAACACTAGTTGCTGGATTGTGAGTCCAATCTCTACTGACTGAGCCAAAGGGGTAACCCCACTGGCCAAGACCAGTATAAGCATCTTATATCACACCCGGCTACATTCTCACCTTCCACATGGCTACTCTACCTCGAGAACTAATCCAGTCACTACCGAGCCACCAGAGAGCTAGGAATTCTCTGTGGAACAATTCAATGAGAAGAAACCACAGTAACAACTCAGATACACATTATGCGCCATTGAAACAGAGGACCGTGCTGATCTTGGGATTCAAACCCAAGTTGTCTGATTGTGAGTCCAACGCTCTACCGACTGAGCCAAAGGGGTAAATCTGCTGGTCGAGACCAGTAGGAATATGTTATATCACACCCAGCTACATTGGTATAAATTTATTCCACTTCCTTAAACAATCTGGAGAGGATAATAAAAAAAAAGAAATAGAGTAATTAATTAAATTCTTAAAATAGACACAAGCAGCATCAAGCTGACAGTCTTTGTGTCTGTCAGTGGTGTTGGTAATTGATTATCTTGATGGGAAGTTTAAATAAGATTCGATCACTCAAGAAGGGATATAAAAGTACGTTGTAAGAAGTTATTGTGATTATGAGAGATTGTCTCACACATTAGTCCATGCATTTGTTTCCGAAAGAACTAGATTTTGAAATGAGTATTGTGAAATGGGAATTGGATTTTTTCTTAAAACAGTAAAAGTAAAGGTGATGGATGTATAAATTGCCATGAAACTGTTTTTGATATGAATGTTTTTAAATGTCACCAATTCAACAATTCTATCTTCAGATGATGATTCTCTGATATATTGCATAATATTATCTATAATCTACTGGATGATTCTACTCTGAGATGTTAAATGTTATGATTTATTTTCAGAACTTCCTGAAACACAGATGAAATAAGTTCTAAGGATACCACAACAACTTCTTCCTTCCTTTCATTCCTTCCTTCCTTCCTGACCTGCTCACATCTGCCATCAAGATCAACTTCATCAAGATCCTGAGCTTCTGTTGCCACCAAGATGTCGTCGTTCAACCTATTCAAGGACAATTTCTCCACAGGAATGAGCTACCTCAAGAGGAGGTTCAGTTCGGGTGACCTCTCAGGAGAGCTCCGGGATGAAGACTTCATTCCCCCAGTCCCAAACCGCAAAGGGCCATCCCCAAGCGCTCCCAGTTCACCCTCGAGAAGTACCTCCGCAAGCTTGGGACGAAGCTTCTTCACACCCAACAAGCCGACCTACAACAGGGACAAGTGCAAGAGTCTTCTGGTGATTGACGACTGTCATACAGACTGGTGAGTAGAACAGGATGATGATGCTGATGGTTGAGGTGGTGGTAGCGGTAATGATGATGATGAATGTGGTGGTGGTGGTAAATATGATGATGAAGATGATGATGGTGGAGGTGATGATGACAGTGATTGTTGTGGTGGTGACGATGATGACGATAATAAATGTGGGGATGATGATGACGGTGATAATGACGTTAATGCTGAAGGTGATGGTGGCGGTTGTGGTGATGATGGTAATTAATGTGGGGATGATGATGATGGTGATAGTGAATGTGGGATAATGATAGTAATAGTGATAGTGATCATGATGTTAATGATGATGATGATTATGATGATGATTAATGTGATGATGATGCTGATAACGAACGTGGGGATGATGATGGTGATGATGGTGAGGATGATGAGGATGATGTGATGATGATGATGATGATGATGATGATGGGAGGTAAGGCAATGGCCAATACTGGATCTCTCCTGTCTGAAAAGTTAACCTAATAATTAACGTGTATCAGTAGGATAGTAGACTGATACATCTGCTTTACTTTCACACTTTGAGACTGTGAATAGCCTGGGATGTCTGCTGAGTTCACCAAAACCGCTGTCTTCTGTTTCATTAGCCAGCATGGTCTAGGCACTTCTTCAAGTCGTGCTGTATTAAATTGAATATTGATGAAGCAATAAGTGAGCCACATCTTCTGCCATAACACAACATTGATCTGAAGAATAAACAGGCTGGCATCAGCCATAATTTGATTGTCCTGTTATACGAGCATCTATCTGACATTACTACCTGTACAGTGTAGATGAGAATATTATAGTGGAAGTGATGGAATACTTGTTACTGGTGATTGGACCCATCTGTCTAGTTCAAGCATCTGCTCCTTCCCTCTAGTATTCTCTATTACCCTCTCTCCAACCTTTCATTCCTTCTCTATTTCTTCTTTATTACCCTGTATATCTCTACCTACTCTCTGTCTCTCTCTGTGTCTCTCTCTCTCTCTCACTCTCTCTTTCTCTCTCTCTCTCTCTCTTTCTCTTTCTCTCTCTATCTCTTTAATGTCTGTCCCATCCTGCCTCTTTTGTCTCAATCCGTCTTTGTCAATCATCTGGGCACCTCTTTCTCAGAATTTCAATACAAGGAAATAAGCTCATCACAAACACACAGGGGCTGCAATCTCCATATGCTGCAAATCGACAACTACAAGTAGAAGATAATGATTCCAACTAGCATCCAATTAAATACAACCCATTCAAGCCACAAATGAAATGTGGATTCAACTGTACTTGAACAACAATCAATAGAAACTATTAATAATGAATGATATGGCGAACAAATAGTAATGCCGAATGATCTAATGTCTCGTGACCATCTACTGGGCTAGTTACACTAGTTATAAACTGACAAGAATTCCAGTAGCGGATGCTGGTGTAATAGAGGACCGTGCCAATCCTGGGATTCAAACCCAAGTTGCTGGAGTCCAACACTCTACCGACTGAGCCAAAGGGATAACCTCTCTCAGGGCTCTAGATTAACTTTTTAAGGCACTTGTCCCTCTGTGTCCTGTAAGTATAGGGGTTGTTAATCTGGGAAATTTCACTTGTTCATCTGTGGGTAATATCTGTCCCAGGCAGGTGGACAATCCTTATTGTGGAGCCCTGCCAAGACCAGTAGGAGTGTCTTGTGTCACACCTGGCTACACTAGAATAATTGTAATGTCTCACGCAAAATATAGGGCTGAGTTTGAGGTTTACATAAGTTTATTTGTCACCACAGCGCACCACTGACATCGCACATTTCGCATAGTTTTGTTCTACAGAAATTCTACTTGTACTCGTATTTAACTTATTGGTTTATTGCGTAGTTTGTACTTCGTACTTTGTACGTAAAACAGTGTAGTGTCTCTGAGAATATCGCACATCTCACTTCATCGCACAGTTCACATCTCATTTCTTCACATGTGATCGCACATGGTTTCTAAAACAAAGGGAGCAAACTCCTGCCCCCGAACTATATAACAGACCACCTAAAACATGGCAACATTACAATAATATAAATTTTGTAGTCATAGACTTATATACTACCATCATAATTTAAGGGAACGATGATATTAATATATTTAAAGTACTTTCAAATGCGGACACTTAAAATGGTATATCTAAAAAAAAATAGACAAGTAATTGTAATGAAATTTATAATACAGTGAACTCAAAGTACTACAAAGTACCCCCGTATGGGGAGATCATGAAGCAGTATCAGTGATACGTATCACTACCTGGCCATAAACAGGGCCAAGTGTTACAGTTGTTCATAGCGCACGCCAGCGGAGATCGCTGTCATAACAGTCACGGCTCGCAGTCAACAGTCACGCTTAGTTGAGTAGATGACTAGACATGCT
>JAUTBT010020863.1:0-21060 GCA_032361225.1 Lepetodrilus schrolli
TAACAGCTGACGGTTTCTACAAAACATACAACTGTAAAAAGATTAGGCTACCCCTTTCCATCACCCACAGAAATAACCGTTTGTGGAAATGCTCAAGAACAAGGAGTTCTGTTGGAAAGTGGTATGCACGTGTATACATGCTTGTGCAACTCATTGTATTGAATGTGTTAATTAAGTAGTTTAGCATTACAGCTATAGAATATCGGAATATATAAACCACTACTAAATTCATTCAGGGTCTGTAGCCTTTTTGGACATACATGCATACATTTAGCTTTAATTTATATTAATTCTCCAACGAAAGATTTCCAAACGTTCACAGTCTGATAGTGTATTCTTCAAGAACTTGCAGACGCATTGGAAGAAGAATGGCACCAGATTCCTTTAGCCGAGTTTCAAAATTTTGTAGAAAACTTTCCCACCAAATATCTGCTGCCCTTATCTGTATATGTATAGTAGACAGTAAACAGTTTCTTGTTTACAGTTTATTCATCATGTAAATATGTGGCAAATTGCCACAGGCCAGGATTGGACTGCTGATCATGACCAGACATCTGAGAATTCACAAACGAAAGTAGAAGTTCACGGTCATAATATCTCACGATGGACAAACATCCATCATCATATATAAATGTCACGAATACTGACCATAGGTCAGATTGTTTAGTTTTTACGTATCAGATATATTATCTTGACATGTGCTGCTTCTATCGCCACTGCTGATGTGATTAATCTGGGCTTCGTTGCACAGAACAGAACAGGACATTTATTCACTCAGACCGAGAACCTCGGCATATGAGGTACAAATATAAATTATAAAAAGGAACATGGCAATCGTGGACAGGGATTTGCTAGGACAATGGATTGTAAGTCAAATTTTAGTGACCAGCTACAAATCAAGTGGTATGAATGCACGAAACAATTTTATGGCTACAATACTTGAGAATATGTTAAACTAAAACTATTGTAGCAATTAAAGTGGTTCGTGCAAACAAACTTACGTTTGTAGCGGGTCTCTATTTGAAATTTGATTTACAATTATAATTTGTAGTTAAACTTGTTCTGGGCAACAGGGCACTAGTGCATGTGTACATGCATGTGTGTGTGTGTGTGTGTGTATGTGTGTATGATGTGTGCGTGCGTATGTATGTGTGTGTATGAGTGCGTGCATGTGTGTGCGCGAGCTTGTGTATGAATACCATTTAAAATATACTTTAAATAATGGTATACAATGTCTATATCACGTGCATTTATATAATGCTTTGTTCATTTCCCCCTACCGTGACTTTTTGAAAACAAACCTGTAATGGGTTTCCCTCCTTCACCAGGATTTCGCCAATATAATTCAGAACACGGTGTAGAAAAACAGCAACTCAATCAATGATAACCACGAATATAACATGTTCATCATTGACCATATGAAGATAATATCATTGTCTTTGAAACCTCTCGATTTATTTGGATAAAGGCAGATGCATTCATAGTTGGCAAAGTGGCAAAGTGGAACCGGTTTTTGGCATGCAAATTACTATAATAATTGGCCTCAACATGTACTTTCGATTCTAATAATATGAGTATATTTCGTAGGATGCTATTAAGTACTACGGCACAACTGTCAAACACACTACTCCATTTGATTTCCTGGGCGTGAAGTAAGGTATTCCTAAGTTCTTTTAACGTCGATGGTCCTATAGTAGATGGCTCTATAGGTACATCAGTTATATTAGACTTCTACCAATGCCAGGATACCGTTCCACAAAACGATCGAAGCGCTATGAGATTCGTAATTATAAAAACGTTAACATAAACTTACGCCGCTCGTAGCGTTACGATCGTTCCGTGGAACAGGGGGGGTTTAGTGGCCAAATATTTGGAAGTTGAGATGCGTAATAAACGAACATAGTTTTGAAAAGAACTTTCCTTTTGGAACAGACTAATGATAATAATAAACATGAACAAAATATATTATTATTATAATAACAATGTTGAATAAGGTTTACATAATATGCAAACACATGTAAATGGTAGGTAATTTCATTATATGCAGACAGCTTGAGATAGTTATACTTTTAGTTTGGTGTTATTGACCGCTGATAGCTGTGCGTTCACTACCAGACTCCACAGCTGCTGCCAGTGCTGTGTCGCAGATATAAACAGGGAGTCCGCACCCATTCTTGCCCCACTTCGAATGTACTCGTGACCTTCGTTGAAATTCGACAAACGCACGCCGGCCTTCAGCGCAAGAATACCAGTGACGTAAACATCGTCCACCCAATAGAATCGCGCATCTTCCGACGCTTTGTACACTGTTCTTGCGGCTTCCGGTGTCATTAGGTAACCGAATCCCTCGCAGTAATCCGGGTACTTTTCAAAGGGGTATTCACGGGTACTAACGTACCATTTTTCGTTCGTGGTTCTTAAAGGATTGGAGTAGTAGAAGACAGAACAATATATCGACGGGTGTTGTGATCCGCTGTTCGTTATATGTTTTACGAGATTGAAAATGTTCAATATTGTATCATCATCGACCTTAATAATTAATTTTATCTTGGGACAGTTTGCAGTTATCCATCCTAAAGCCATGATATGTTTATATGTTAAATTCCTGTAAGTATCCGTGAAATTTCCTTGGACAATGTCATCATTAATGATCGACTCGTTTTGAAGTGACCTCTGAACAGAGAGGTCAGTTTTCCCGACCATAAACACGGTTTGCAACGAGACATCCCGGAGGTGCCGTATGCTTCCCCAAGTCTGCCTTATACGAAGGCGGTGGTCGAAGTGGTTAGGTGTCGACTGGACAAATATGATGACATCCGGTGAATGCCTGCACGCATTCGAATTCAGACTATAGGAAAACTGGTGAAGATTCAAGAGAGGATCTAACAAACCATTTTCTCTTCTTCTTAAGGAACTCCAGCTAACGATGTTCTTGGACATTTCAGCTATTTTAAGCTTTTCTTTTTGAATGGCGTTCATCGGGTTTTCATTAGATCTTTTATTCAGCTGGGTCTGTATCCGCTTCTTGTCTACTTCACGCCAACGCTTCTCCGATATCTTATTGTATTTTTCCATTATATCATATTTTTCATTTAATGATAGTTTAGTAAAATATATATTATTCAAATTAACGCCCGAATGAACAACTGGCATTTCTGTTTTACCATGTGATTGAAATTGCTCTTGTTTCCTAAACGAACGGTCCGTGTATATACTTCTCATGCCCGGTCTACCAAGAACGTTTAATCTATTTTTGGAATGATGTCTCGGGTGAGATTGAAAAATAATGACTTTCACCGAAATGGTCAAGGCTACCAAGACCAATATTTTTACCATGTGTTTCGCAAGTCTGCGCTTGGCCATCGTTAAAATGTTCATGATTGCTGTCCTTTCTATGGCGTGCGTCTTAATTTCGTTGTTGTTTTACTGGATGGAATTATTATTACCACTGCAGTTATTTCCCGTTGACGCCAAAGGTTAACGGAAGCGGGCGAAATTCAGTTCGGATTGAATTGTTCGTTTCCGCCAAGCTTCGAAACGTTGGTCTGTGGTCATCCCAAAGAAAGTCATTAGCCTAAAACATGAAACATTAACTACATAAAATAATAATAATAATAATAATAATATTGTGAACATTTATACTGCGTCAAATCCACGCACTCAAAGCGCTATACTATTACCCCAGTCAATGGATCAGTGTGCTCTTATTTTCAGCCTGTGCTTCAATGTGGCAGGAACGAATCCTAGTTAATCTAGAGGTTCTCGGTCACCCATCCATATGCTACCATAGATCCATAAATTGCTTGTGTATACTAGTATGCATATAACATCCGTAGCTCTGACGGTTGCAGTACCAGCTGGTGCCGACATATCAAGGACGATATCTGCATTGTCACTGTACAGAAAGTGCATCCTATCTTGATGGATCGCGTCAAAAAGGTAACGCTCGTGAACATTGATGCCAGGCTCCCACGACGGGATTTGAACCCGGGGCCGTTGGCTCCGAAGTCAAAACATTCTAACACTGCACTACCACCCAGTTCAATATTTCTCTTATTGCCAGTGAAAATGACGACTGAATTTCTATGGTTAATATTAAATGAGCCGTTCCCTGACTGTTGGCTATGGAACAATGGCTGATATATTAGTAGTCATAAAGTTATCATCCTTGGTCTGTCAGTACCAGCAGGTGCTCACATTTAGCGCCATTGATGTTGTGGGTTTCCTCCTGCCCTAAACTGACAAGCCGTGATATAAGTGAAAGAATCTTGAAAGCGGGTCTAAACCCCAATTCAAAAATACAATAAAAAATTACCCTCCATGCCAAGTTCATAAATGTTCATAGTACTGCATTATTACTCTGGCCAATTGATGAATGTGCACTCACTTTCCCTCTCAACTCACTGGGGAGTATGCAACCTAAGTTCATCTAGATGGGTACACATTGACCATTGTAACTAACTATTTTATCATCAACTATATGTATAGGTCACATAAAGCACTCGCTGCTTTGTAGTGTAGATAAGGCTGTGCTATGAATTTACAGTACTAGTAGTTGCTGTATATGCAAGAATATGAATTATCCAAGCTGTAGATAATGTTGCCTTTTTTTTCATTCCTTCCCACCAGCCTGTCTACAAAGATGACTGCACGAATGGATTTGGTACATGAACATCCCGTGCAGATTGACGAGGAGATTGTGTTTGACTTCAATCCCTGTGAAGATGGTACGGACTTAATACGTATGACGTAGGGAATGTCGGCAGAGTTTCATACAAACAATGGAATTTCTAGGTCCAGTTTTAAATATGCTGTCTTTTCAGTAGTTCATATTATTGATATTATTAGACTATTTATCAATATTATTTTATATAGCTACATGTACAGCATATGAGAAAACATTATTGATTGGATAACGTTTCATACGATTGTTATGTGAAAATATGAACTGTTTTGAGGTAAATATGAACTGTAATTATCATGTTAGTCTTAATCATATTGTTCTTAAAATCCTTTTACTTTTGAGGATGCACAAATGAAGTTTCTTACCAAACCCTAATGCATTCCTTGTTTTAAACCAATAACAACTATTTTCTGTTTATTTTAATTATATTTTTTTTTAAACGTATCGCTTGACACACTTGCTCCTGTCGTCACATATGTGCAATGGATTCCTGCAGAGTCGTTGAGCAATAAACCAATTGAGCATATCTGAAATACTACAACGATTAAATGTGCGTACATTTGCTTTACTTCAGATGAGATGGATATAAATGATGACGCTGCCGTTGCCATTGATGTAAACGCTGGGGGCGACGGTGGCCGGCCGGACTTGGAGATGGACATGTACCATGTGACCGATTCTGCCCTGGAGCCCGAGGACGAGGACCAGGAGGTCCAGCACCAACATCATCAACAACAACAACGACAGCAGGTGGAAGAGGATGTTGTTGACTTGACAGAAGACGACCAAGTGGATATTGGAAGTGGTGCAGTGGAGGCGACGGCTGACAGCACGCAGGGCGTGGATGTGGTGGATCTGGTTGCAGATGAATCGGGGAATGTGTGCGAGGACACCGCTGTGACATCCACGCAGGCAGGCGATGGCGAGGTCTACGACATTGACACTTCCGAGGAGATCGAGATCAGAGTTACGCCTGTCGCCAGATCACCAATCAGGCCTCGGCGGACTCTCAGGAGGTCACCTTCACCCAGGGAGACTTCATCGAAGTCGTTGACAGAGTCTGATACAGGGGAAGATGTAGAGCAGAAATCGCAAATATCGAGGAAATCCCCGACACGGTCATTACGTGTCTCTCCAGCGAGGTCCTTGAGGGAAGGAACATCAGCCACGTCCTTGTGGGAACCCCCAGCCAGGTCTACAAAGGGAAGTCCAGATAAAAATCTGGAGGAACATTCAACCCCACGCAGGGCTGTGAGCGAGTCCCCAACTAGATCTTTGAGGGAATCACCAGCCAGGTCCTTGAGGGAATCACCAGCCAGGTCCTTGAGGGAATCACCAGGCAGATCTTTAAGGGAATCCCCAGCCAGGTCCTTGAGGGAATCACCAGCCAGGTCCGTGAAGGGATCACCACCTAGGTCCATGAAGGATTCTACAGATATGTCTTCAGGTGACTCCCCAGGAAAGTCCACGAGAAAGTCTGCTAGATCATTAAGAAAATCACCAGCCAGGTCTGTGAAGGATTCTACAGATATGTCTTCAGGTGACTCCCCAGGAAAGTCCACGAGAAAGTCTGCTAGATCATTGAGAAAATCACCAGCCAGGTCCATGAAGGATTCTACAGATATGTCTTCAGGTGACTCCCCAGATAGATCCATGAAGAAGTCCGCCAAGTCAATGAGGAAGTCCGCTAGGTCCACGAGAAAGTCCACTAGGTCGTTGCAAGACTCCCCAGGAAGGACAGTGAGAATTGAGGTTTCTTCCAAGAGTGTTGTAGAAGTGGAAGATGCCGACATCAGCAAATCTGTTGCACATCATACGAAGGGCTCTCCTGTGAGAGAACAGTCCTGGCTGCGAATGGAATCACCCGTCAAAGTGTTTGACGAGCTGTTTGCCCAGTCTCCAGGTAGATCCACTCGTAGCGTGACTAAGAAGATAGTGGAAAGTGACGGAGAGATTCAGTCGGGGACTAGGTCTGCAAGTGATGAACACACATCAGTAGAAAATACAAAGCATGCCTCCCCTGGTCGAGGGACGAAACTGATGAAATCCCCGAGCAGGACGAAAGCATCTCCGTCCAGACGGCAGTCAAGGAAAGCCAAAAACGAACCGTCTCCCGAAAGAGTCGGCTCCGTCTCTCCAGGTCGAAAAACGCCCGTCAGGAAATCGGTGAAATCATCACGGACCAGGGAGGAGAACGAGACATCTCCGGAGGGCCGTGTGTCGGAGTCTCACAGAAGGAAGAAGTTGCAAGCCGACGATGGGAAGGATCTGGAAGAACCTGTGTTTTCTTCATCCAGTGCCACAAACAGAACGAGGTCGCGAAGAGAGGCCAGCACAGACATCGAGTACAGTTCAACCTCTCCGTCACGGACGCCGACTAGGAGGAGCTGTAGGAAGAAGAAGAGTTCCGTTTCAGAGCAGACAACTCCCACCCGCAGGTCTAGCCGCTTGGCTACTCCGAAATCACCAGCCCGGCACAGCAAGATGTCCTTGGAGCCAGGAGAATCTTCTCCCGAGAGAGTTTCGTCTTCCAGCCACGTGACAATTGCTTCTCTTCCTCCTCTTCCTCCCAGGTCCTCGGCAAGGAGGACACGTGCCTCCCCTGGACGGCGGTCAACGAGGAAAGCCACGTCTTCAGGCGAGGAGAGCCACGAGGCGGAGGAAGCCGACGATGAATCCGTGAGCCAGTCTCCTGCCAGGACGACCCAGTCTCGAGCATCACCAGCGCGTGCAGTCCAGCAGTCCCCAGGCAGAGGGAAGAAGCAGATGACCAAACTGAAAGACAGCCCCACAGGGACGACTGAGGTCGCTGAGCCTCTCGTCAATACGGACTGTGAGTTTGCGCTGCTTGCAATTTATTTTGTTAGACTTGAAGAAGACTAGTATACAAGTAATATACAAGTCTCCATATCGGCAATCAGGACTGTCCTGTACTAATTGGCATATATAAATAAGTATAAAAAAAAAAAAATAACAAATTAAAATAAATATATATAAGCAATATAAACAATAAACGAATTGTTACTTGGCGGCCTGGGGCAGTATTCATAAAGATTCTTAAATGCTTAAGAATTCTTAAATCTGCTTTTATTCTAAGAATTTATAAAAGTTACTCTAAAATTTGTGAATTTTCTTAAGAGTTATTTATTAAGAGTCCCAGCTCTTAGAATTCTCTAAAAAAAAATAATCTTAAATTGTAGGACTCTTCACTACTGAGGACGAATGTTTATATATTATTTTTTTAAATTTTCTAAGAGTAACTTTTAGTTGAGTATTTTTTAGCCATTCTAAGATTTTTTTGAAAGAAAATTCTTAGTATCTTTATGAATACCGCCTCTGATCCACAAAGCTAGCTATCTTTACAATCAATTGTAAGTCAATCGTAAGATCAGTGGTGATTACTATCCTCATCTTATGATAGATTTACAATCAACGGTAGCTCTGTGGATCGCGTCCCTGGATTAAAAGATTATCTTTCCCGAGTGAAATTGTCATCGCCTATTGGTGAAATATTCCCGCTGCAACGTAAAGCAATAATTCATTCATTCCCGAGTGAAATTAATGTTCACTTCCAACTTGTGATTTATGGTCTATATACTATGAACAGGAATCTTCACGATTACAATGTACACTATAGTTGCAAGTCATGAATGTCTTTTTCTACTGTCAGTGCTGGAGTCTGCAGTAGATCCTGTCTCTCCAGCCCACCTGTCTATTTGGAAATCGCCAGCCAGAAAGTCCAGATTGTCGTCCAAAGATGTCTCAATGAAAGAAGATGCTGCAGGTATTCAAGTTCACAAGTTCTCCTAAAGCCCATTTGCAGGCAATTTCCTGAAGAAATCTGATTTATTTGTTCAGGGATCAATTTAGACCAACTGGCCTTCGGCTAGTTTTCCGCTGAAATCACAATTGTCTGTCTACATGTCGTTGGTGTCAACACATATCTCTCGGGTACAGTGTCTAATACATTTATCTATGGCTGAAATATTCTCTCTCTGCCCCCACCCCACCCCGAAGAATTAAAATAACAAATCAATCAGACATACAATCATACAATCAGTGGTAACATGCAAGATAGATTTTGGTCAGAGGGAAAGTTTGTAAAAGTATCTGGCATTTGACCACGACTTTCTCAATCTGTATGTAAACAGAATATAAAATTAGTGTTTACTTTTACAACTGAAGACAGGTGTACAAGTTCAGTCTGATCATACACACAGGTTCAGTCTGATCATACACACATTGTCAAGCTTCAACCCTGTTGAGTTCTAGTAACACGTCTTTTTTTGTCTTTTTTTCCAGAGACATCCGAAGTTGTAGGCACTCCGACTAGTTTCAGCTTCTCTGAACCAATGTCTTTGGATCCAGAACTACAAGGTATGTGGTTACACTTCTAACCAGGGCTGCGTTCAACTGACAATACATAACATACACTACACTACAATACTTTTCTCTACAGTAGTTCGCTGAACAGGTTAGTAGGAAAATAGCAGAAAATCGGTTTGGGCATGCATCCAGTCCATTCGCTTCATACTTTGGGTTTTCCTACATTTTCCTACAAAACAGTACGTGATCCAAATGTATTCATACATATCGCTACGGATTGCTAGCTGAACAGCTCGCTTTGTACTACATATGATACGTAGTGGTATGTATTGTCAGCTGAACACAGTCCTGTTATGAACACAGTCCTGTTATGTTATAAAAGTGTTGTAACAAATGTTATAATGCCTCTCTTTTTCTCATAATGGTCCAGAGGCTACGATACTTCTCCGAGTACACAATTTCATGCTCAACTCAACTTTTGTTTCCATATCCTATGCAAAATTTGAGTTTGGCACGAAGTCGTACACAAAGGTTTTGTAACCTCCGTTCCTGGTGTTGCAGGGTTCACCTGTACTCTGTTCTGTCACATTATTTGTTACCCGCTACATTGTATTTTAGGAGTCTTGTTTAACCTTCTCCATGTTGGAGGTAACCGGAGATGCCCTAAAGAGCAGTGTGTGTCAAATCCAGCAGGGAGAGGGTTAAAGAGAGTCAAATGCGCAGGTGTTGCGGATCAAGGGAAACACTGATGTTGTAATATCACTGTTACATTGTTGCAGCACGACTGGCCGAGTCAGGCACACCTGTGAAGTCCTTCATCTTCTCGCCACCCATTTTGAGAACGCGATTGCAGGCACCACCTAGCCACAGCGAGGGCGAACCAGATTCTGCCGACTCTGCGGCATCCAAGGTGTCCGACATTGATCCAAATGCAGAACGTCCACACAAACGCAGGACTAGAAAGACAGTGAGGAAGGGAAAGTATGTACTATGCTAAGACCACTCCTCGTATAAACTGCTGTTGAATGCATACTGAATTTCCTATGAGTACTGCTGTTTTCTGTCAATGATGCAAGAGGTAAACCGTTAAAACGACTTGATTTTTTTATTTTTATAATTTTGTTTGTAATGCTTACTTCATCACATATGGGTGAAAGATTCCTGCTGTGACGTAAAACAATAATTCACTCATTGTAATGCTTACGACAACAAACGCCCATTCCAACTGTTGTAGACTAATATGAGAGAACACTGAGGTCCTATTCATTTCAGTCCCAAGAAGAAGACTGTACTTGAGATACCCCACTGCTCTCCTAGTGATAGTCCTATAAACTTTATCAGTGCTGCGTCTGAACGTCGCGTCACACGAGCTATGGACAAGGGCAGCGACTCTGTCGACCCAGTAGTCTCACTTCCCGCCGTCACAAAAAGAAAAACACGGAAACGAACTGCAAGATTATACTGAAGTGTATGCTAGGTTATGCTGAAGTGTATGCTAGGTTATGCTGAAGTATATGCTAGGTTATGCTGAAGTGTATGCTGGGTTATACTGAAGTGTATGCTCATTTATGCTGAAGTGTATGCTGGGTTATGCTGAAAAGTATGCTGGGTTATGATGCAGTGTATGCTGGGTTATGCTGAAAAGTATGCTGGGTAATACTGAATTGTATGCTGGGTTATGCTGAAGTGTATGCTAGGTAATGCTGAAGTGTATGCTGGGTAATACTGAAGTGTATGCTGGGTTATACTGATGTGTATGGGCAACATTTTTCCGATGCAACAAATAACACAAATTCAATCAATCAATATACTGAAGTGTATGTTAGGTTATCCTGAAGTGTATGCTAGGTTGTTTTGAAGAGTATGCTAGGTTCTACTGAAACATGCTAGGTTATTCTGAAGTGTATGCTAGGTTGTAGGTTATTCTGAAGAGTATGCTAGGTTATACTGAAATATGCTAGGTTATTCTAAAGTATATGCTAGATTATGCTGGTATATGCTAGGTTATGCTGAAATGTAAACTGGGTTATTCTGAAACATGCTAGGTTATACTGAAGAATATGCTAGGTCATACTGAAGCATGTGTTAACTTATACTGAATGGTATGCTAAATTATACCAATGTCCATACTAACTATCCTATAATACATATACTTTGCTCAGAATAGAATGGAATTGAATTTATGTGTAAAATGTGTGAATTTTTAACATGATGCATTGTTTAAATTATTTCTATGTATGTACTTGTATATCTATTGTGAAGTTATCTTATTCTCTTGTATCTCTAATCATGCTAATGAAAGGCTTATGACCTGTTAAATTTAGAATTCTTTCATATGACATTGTCATTGACTCATTGTTATATAATCTGATATACACAGAATTTTTAAACATGAAGTTCTCATTATTATATATCTGTAATCATGCCCTGATAAACATGGAATTATTAAATAAGTAACTATTCATTGTTAGGTATATGCAAATTAAAGTGACAGGCTTATGACCTGATAATGTAAATATCTGATCTGATTGTTGTATTGCCATGATCAATGTATATGTATTCATGATGAGAGATATATACAGTTGATCAAATGAGTAGGAATCTTATGTGAGGTTATACAATGCCAGTGGTTTCACAGGGCAGCAACCATATCTGTTTCAGTAATATTCACAGCTGGTGCCCATGAACCAGGGGAGATAACTGTAGTCTGTATTCAGACATTGCACCCATTCAATCCAATGAAGCACTTGGATCTGTAATATACCAGTTGGGGTTTGAACTTGAGACTTTGTGTATTGTCCGATGTACCGCCACAGCATGTGAGACTTGGGTCTCATCTGTATGAATAAATGTTTGACGTCTAATCTGTATGAATAAATGTTGACATGATGTGCAGCAGGTAGGATTAGGTAGCTATTGGGTCGGAAGTTACTTGTAGCTGGATGAAACATTGTGAATATTAAAAATGCTTGTTAATTGTTGTATACAACTGTTTGGAAACTGGTGTATTACATATTATTTTTGTAAAGAAAATAATGGAGAACATTGTGGTGGAGTCACCACCAATTTGAATAAACATGAATGTACACTCAACTTCTCCTGGTGTTTTTTTTTTTAGATGACATCAAGCCTGTAGATGATTTGTTATTATTTTATATATTTATTCTGTCTACATTTCTCGTCACGTATGGGTGAGAGATTCCTGCTGTGATGTAAAACAATTCAGTCACTGCCTACATTTTGAAATTTTGAACAAATTGTATCCAAATTATTTCGCATCTTCGACCAAATTCAATGAGAAAACTGTTTTTTCTCAGAAGCACTCGGATATTATCTTCCATGAGAAAAGTATGGGCGACAGCATGCAATATTTTGGCATGAAATGCATTGATGCATTGGTAGATTATCTCTAAATATTTTATGGAATGAAAAAAACTTTTATTTCTTATGTTGTCTTATGTCATATTTCTGCTTATATACTAATAGCCATCACCAAATATTTTGAGTAAATATTTTATGTAGAGGGGTATGATTGGAAAGGACGAGACTGCTCTGAATGTGTGAAGAAGTGCATCAGCACATGCAAAGTGAGCCTTTGTGCCTGTTCCCTCTAGAATGTCGCCCATCTGCATAAAATAATACTAAAAATATTTAGTGATGGCTACGGTATATTAACAGATTTTCTATTGTAGGTGATTTTTTTAAAAATTTGGTTGGTCATAGAAAATTAGTAATTGAAGTTTTTTGTTTGTCTTCCATAAAGTATTTACCGAGATACAGTAATTTACCAAACAGGCGTGTCTGTTTTGTCATGTTTGCTCACGTTTCAGTCATGTTGTAGCCACGTTCTTCCATGTTTTGTAAGGTAGTTAAACTGACACTGACCCAGGCATTATTGGTACAAGTAGTACAAGGCTATTTTGACCATGTTCAATTATTAGAGTTATCCCCCTTAGTCTATTCGACTATAGAAAATTGAGATATTACAGTACATTACAAACTGATTATCCTACAGTGGTGAAAAGATCTTTTAGAGGTACAAAAGTTATTATATGTATGCTAAGTGCATGTACTTTGCAATTTTAACTCGATTCAGTCCAAAACGACAATTTAATCTGTGAGTGTATGCCTTTAATGGACATCCATCTAATAGTTGGTACAGTGGACCATACCATCGGGCCAGACTACTTCATCTCCAGTGTTAAATCACTCAACTTCCATGTATTTTCTGTACTTTGTTTTAATAAATTATATTTAACATTGGTAATCCTTTTCAGTCGCATTTAAACACAGATTTATTTTCTATTTGTCATACACATTTACACACCACAACAAATTATTACTTTGTAAAATGACAATGAATATTCAGAATATCTGAAAACTTCCCATGAAAATCACAACCCATATTGATATTGCCATCAACTACAATACATAAATAAGAATCACAGTCCAATGAAGAGCTTGCAATAAATAAAATCACTTAAAGTAGATGCACATTATGTTTACAAGTAGTCCACACCAATGTCATTCTTTGAGTAGTGGCCTTCTCTTGCGGCCATATTTAGCAGAAGCATGAGTGGGAATGCCATCGGAGATGTATAAATTACCAGGGTCGAGTTTCACAGAACAATCGTATGTTACAAGACTGCTCATAGACCGAGAATGTCATTATTATTCTATGAAGAGCACAATCACGGGTTTGTCTCATTTTTCTCATTATTCTGCATGTTTAATCATTTTCCTTAACGATCAAATACAAATCACATAAATAAGGACATCCATCTCTTGAACAAATATTCATCTGTTATTCAATACTTGGTATTGAAAAACTACAATGTTTAGGAAAATATATTAACATTTAAAAACGTTAAGCAATAGTAAAACATCAAACATTAGTCATGTTTCTTAGCATTACTTCATTAATTGGTAGATCAAAAATTATATCAATATTTGTTGAGATGGTTTTGTACATTTTCTATTTTGTCGAACCTTGAGCAACATGTTAATACGAGAACCAAATATCAAAATTTAGAATGAAAAATGATTTAGTCATCGCCAGCAGATAACGTTCCAAACTTCCTGTACCTATAGGGAGCCTCGGGGTGTTTACGCATGTGCCAGTTCATGGCATTCCTCTGGCGGCACCTGTACTCGCAGAAGTCGCATTTGAGCGGCTTTTCGTCCTTGTGAATGAGGAGATGAACCTTGAGATGTCGCTCTGCTGCGAACTCCTTGTAACACCCTGGCCACGAGCACTGATACGCTCGGATGTTGAAGTGCTTGACACTGATGTGTTCATGGAGGTGGAACTTCTTCATGAATTTCTTGTTGCAGCCGTCGTAGTCGCACGTGTAGTCCTTGTTGTGGAACTCCTTCACGTGTTCTTCCAGGTCGTCCTCGTCAAAGCTCATCACAGGACAGTCGTCCAGAACGCACTTGATGGTCTTTATGGAGTGGGTCTGTTTGTGGGTGGCCAAACTCCTCTCGGTGAAGAACATCTTCCCACACTTGTCGCAGGAGTAGTCGACGCCGACGTTCTCGTCTCCGTGAAACTCGCGTCGGTGTTCGCAGTAGTTGGAGAAGGTCTTGAACTGCTGGCTACAGAGGTCGCACTGATAAGACTTCCTCTTCAGCTGAAGAGCTGCCGTCAAGGACAGACTACTCTTGTGGCTTTCGCTGCATTGTTCACACTGGAAGTTCTGTGGAGCGTCGACATCTCCCGTCTTGGTCTGATGGTAGCTGTAGTACTCCAAGCCACATGTCATGCAGAAGAACTTCGCGGGGATGTGCTGCTGCTTGTGAGTCGGCTTGTCCTCAGCAGGAACAATTTCATTGCAGACTTTACAGTGATAGAGTTCGTGGAACATGTTCTTGGATAGGGTCGCGTCTTCGACAGTGGACATCGAGGACATGGTCGTTCTGTCTGCAGATGTTTCTGTCTGCAATCCAGGAAATCCTGGATCAGTATTGTCATTCGAGAAGGAATCACTGACTTCCATTTCGACTGGAGCAGCCCCATCCTGCCCTTGAGCTGGTTCATCGCCAGGAGTCTTGTTTCGAGAGTCTCGTGGTTTAATCCTAAAAGTTGTGCAAAGGAAGTTGTCGCCAGACTTGAGGAAATTGACAGACTGACGTTTCTTAGGCTTGATGTTGATAAGCGATTTTGAAGAAAGTAGCATTTCTTGGAACATGGAGCCATTAGAATCTGTAGTTATTGCATCCTGACCTGATACATTGTCGACATGAAGTACCGGAGGAGTGGTCTGTGAAGGCACAACTTCTGGACGTAAGTTGGAAGGATCTTGCAAATCGAACACAATCTGCACTTTCTTGGGCTGGTCCACATCGGAGGATGATGCTTCAGCTCCAATACTGTGAGTGTTCAATATGGACAGCATGGAACCATCTGCAGACACTGAGGCAGACTGGTTCACTTGACTGGAGTGATACTTCTTAGGTTTCTTCTCTGACAGGAGATGAGACAGTACAGGCAACTTGGGAGGTCGACCTCTCTTTCTCACCGGCTTCCCCAGTGCTGATATTGTGGCGTTTGGGTATACCATCATGACAGACTGTGTTGTGGAGGGAGACGGGCCTGCATATGCTGATGATGAGGATCCTCCAGATGTGTTGTTGGAGGACGGAGGAGTCTGTCGTAGCGCAGAAGACGCCGGGGAGTGGTGAGCCTTTGTTCGAGATCTTCGACTCCAGGGTAACTTCAGGATACTCGTGTAGACGCCCGGGAATATGGTATTTTCAGATATGATCTTCATTTCATTTGATTTTGCGGGTTTGTTTGCCTTTGTCCTTTTGTTTATTGATCCAGGTTTTCGACCCCTTCTGGCAGGAACATGCTGCTGAGTCTGAACCTGTGCTGGAGGCTGTGGCTGTGGAACTGCCACCGGTGCCTGTGTTACTGCTACAGACTTCATCGGCTGTGGGATGGCTGTCACAGGAACTGCAGACATGTTACCACCAACTGCTTGAATTATTGCAAAAATACTGCCCGGTTGTGGGTACGTCTGTCCGTCGATACTGACAGCCGTCATGATGCTCTTCTCGCCATCCACGGCCATGACGGTAGGAAGATGCATCGACATCTGCACCGGCATCTGCACCGGCATCGTGACATTGCAGTGGCTTTTCTCATTACTCGTGGCAAAGGTCTCATGACTGGGCACGGCGGATGACAACACAAGATTACAATGAGTTGGCATGTTGGAAGCCATCACCATACCGCTCTGGGTGCAAATGGGAGTCAGGTGGACGTTGGTGGACACCACTGGGGCTTCCTGTACCCCACCCGATACACACGCCACTCCAGGAGAACCTCGAGAAGTTGCTTCACTGACCATCCTTATTTCAAGGCGACTTGATGCCATGTCCACGGTTGTACGGATGGTTGGAGAGTCGTGGTCGGATTTCACGACGAGGGACAAGTCCAGCGGCTGGTCCTCCGTCCTTAACTGGATTTGATTCTCACAGCTGGTGGCCAGTAGGCTGGTGTCTCGTAAGGGTGACCTGTGCTGGACTTCTACAACGTCACAAACGTTGTTGTTGTTGTTGTTGCTGTTGCTGTTGCTGTTGTTGTTCTTGGATGGCTGTCTTATGACTTGCTTGTCGTCCAGGATAGGTTTCTGTTCATCTTGCTCCGTCTGTGGCTGTTGCCATGTTGACCGAGAAGGATCCCTGCAGAACAAATGCATAAGTAACTTTCATTATTTGTCATTTGCTCTAATTTCAGTAATAACATCAGGAAAACAATCAGACAATGAATGTAATAGTTGCATTCACACAAAGATATGTCAACGATTTAAATACTTTTTGTTGTTCTCTGGTAAGGGTTGTCATTCAAATAAATTACTTATAGTAGTCTGAGAAGGTGCTTACTTATAGTAGTCTTTGAGCAGGTTCCTCATCAGTGCCGACGTGTCCAACTGCGTCATGTGCTTGAGCTGCTCAAAGTCCTTAAATATGTCTGCTGGTATCTCGATAGCGGGTCCAGAGGCCAACCCAGAGAGGATGTGACCTGGAACTGGAACCGAGACAATGGGCCCAGGAACCGATCCAGAGACAATGGGTCCAGGAGTCGAACCAGAAATGATGGTCCCAGGAATCGACTCGGAGACCGTAGATCCAGGGACGGAGCCAGAAACGGTGAGCACAGGAACCGATCCGGAGACAATGGATCCTGGGACGGGCTCAGAGATGACGGACCCGAGGACAGTGGGTCCAGAGACCCGGGACCTGGGATCACCGGCATCGTCAAACGACTGGAAATAAACATTAAGAATATATATAGTAAATGTTAAAGCATAATCTAACACTCGGGAACTGTTCAACATACCTTAAAACAAAATGAGGATATTAGTAATAAATTATACTAGACATATTTCTTGTCTTGTTTATTATTTTGGCTTGCTAGGCTGTAGCAGAGTTTCGCCTTGTCGGTGAACGATTCCAGCTGCGGTGTCTATGTCCTTGCACACTAAAGACTATAACTCACTCACTCATGGTGATGTATGTAACCTCACTCACAGTGGTAGGAACAAGCACTCAAAAACTTGGAAATTATAACATTTCTGTGAATAGTTCTGTATTACTTCATTATATATACTATATAGCCATAACGATCATATGTATTTATTATTGACTTTGATTTAAACATAGTTTTTCGTCAGTAAAAGATTGGAAAAGATTGGAAAACAAGTTTCAATTTAATACATGCGCTCCTGTGTATTTACATAAGTAATTACTTATGTAAATACACAGGAGCGGATTTAGTAATTACTAATGTAAATACATAGGAGCGGATTTAGTAATTACTAATGTAAATACATAGGAGCGGATTTAATAATTACTTATGTAAATACACAGGAGCGGATTTAGTAAATTGAAACTTGTTTTCCGATTGGAACTGACGAAAAACTATGTTTACATCAAAATCAATAATAAATACATATCATCATTATGGCTATATCGTATAATATATTGATACCAGTATGTTTTCTCACGATGTTAATTAGTAAGGTATCCTTATCAATTACTTTAACACAAGATTAATGTTTACTGACAAGGATGGTATATTCTCTGCATATCCGTATCCCGTAAAAATCGTGAAGTAATAATATATACTGCAATGAATGTTTAGTTCAATCTAACCTATAGGAGCATAAAAATAGAATATGCACGCAGAGATAGGAAAGAGGTAGAGGTAAGCATTCCGATGTTATATGATGAAATGAGCTGCAAGACCCCAGTTTTCCTTATAAGGAATTGCAAAGTCCCGTGTTAGATCGCACTATTCCTAGTATACACACACTGTGCATGTGACAACGAACATCAAAGAACCATTCTACCGGTGCCCCCTGGTAGATAGCTGTAGATAGACGTCATATAAAGTTTGCACCGCTTGAACACTCGTTGGATATGTGGGTATTTCTTGAAGTGGCACGTTTACATAAGGCAGTGTTCGCCGAGTGTTCCATGCGTGATGCGAGCCATGATTGCAAACCTACGTCATAGGGAGGTTCTCAACGCTAAACCTTCCTGCTGTGCTGGTGCCTGCGATTCCTATTATCGGCAGAATTAGGGGACGATTCACTATCCGTGGTGTAACTTTACGTAACCAGTAATGTCTTCAGTCCTCCACGCAGTTCTGTTCATCTTTGTCCACACGCATTATATATTACTGCCATGTGCTTCCACAACAACACGTACAGAGTATGTAAACAACACATGTCATTGCAGTATGGAGCACGGCCACGAGGTTTGGTTTCCGTCGTAGTGATGTTTGTAAGTAACGTGTAGGGTTTACCCGTCTATCTATAGGTGGCAAGTGATTTGACGTGTACGTCGTAGCCGATGATGTATGTTGTGTTGTGTATAGCAATTAAGAGTGTACACTGATTATGATATTCAGACGGTTGCCAATGAATAGAATGTAAATATGAGTATACATATAATACTAAAATAGATGCGGAGAGAGAGAGAGCGAGAGAGAGAGAGAGAGAGAGAGACAGACAGACAGACAGACAGACAGACAGACAGACATATACATACATATATTACATGTGTTTTTTTAATAAAAAGCTATTGTACATCAATATACGCATATACAAACAACCTTAATTTACTATCAAATTACTTCCTTTATATGGTGAAGGAATTATGAAATTTAAAATGGTCCTCTGTGATAACAGACAAGCAGTAATCTACGTTGTACCAGATAATCACAGATAGCTTAATTAAAGTTCCGATCTCTCTTACCGAGTGTGGCGAATGTTCAAAAGTGTGAGGCCCATTCCTCCAGAGTTTGTTCGTGGGTCGAGCACTCTTCCTCCTATGAGACATATTGCTCACAGTTTTACTATTCCTGTATTTTACTCCAGAAGTAAAATTATCCTCGCGGTACGTATATATCACAACACGTATCACTTTGTGACTACGAACACAAGAATTCCTACCAAGTACCTACTTCAGGTCACAAATAATTATCCATATCCGTAAGCAGACTCATCTCGCGTGAAGTTCTTCTCAAAACCTTTCCTACCCCAATCTCTGGTAAATCCACCACAGTCCTGCTTTTCCCCAATCTCCTTGGAAACCGGGGCATTATTTTCTCCTGGCCTCGCGTGCATCTCCAAAATTGTGAGAAATGGGCCAAACCCTATTACGGTGCCCATATATGGGGGTGTTAAATAAGGAGGGATCTCCTTTCATCCAACGCTACCTTTTCGGCAGAGGAAAAGCTGTCTGGTGAGGAATGGTAAGTCCTCCCCCGTTGTAACAACGGTTCCTGCTGTCATTTCTCTTATACCACATAGCGCGTGCTGCTCTTATATATACACGATGCTGGCACCTGTAGATATATCTAAATCCGGACAGATAAGGTAATAGAGGTGCTTCTCTTATCTTCATGCATTGTATATAGGTAATAAAAGGAATTCCTTAGTATGCTTGCTTTGTTCGTAAGATTTCGAATGACTATATTATTAGATGTATTAATATTAATGCTTTATTTAATCAAAACAAAAATTAGATGGCCATAGTTTGGAATACTTCGAATGATGTTTTATTTTTTTAATTTCCTTGGAATCCATTGCAATAATAGTATTGAAACGGAAATACATATAAGATTTCTTTTAATGTAATTCTCCCTGCTAGCTAGATTTCTAAAACCAAAATACATACACCTTCTTCAGGTATTTTCAGTTCCCTTCAGTAGAAGGAACGTTAAATTTAAACTAATACCATAAAGTTTTAGAAGTGTTCATATTGCTGAACAAGGTTGTATTGAACCATGGATATTATTTGCAAAATATTGCAATTAGGCATGCATTCTAAGCTGCCTCTTAATTTGTTTTCAAATTATAAAATGTATACTTAATGTACAGGATCTTCAGATGAATATTTAATTATAATACTCGGTTACATGCATATGAACAGGTTGTTGCATCAAAACTACCAGGAAACATTGAGTGTAAAACATATTTTGGGTCATATATGACAACAATAACCGAAAATACTGATTTACACTAAACCTAATTTCTCTTTCAGTGCATACAGACCAAAATCCACTTAACAAGAATGAATGATAATTAAGAGTACTTATAACAGATGTGTCGATGTATGCCAAAATGTAATATTAAGTCAAAATGATATCAAATGTCTTCATATTCCTGAATTTCCATTTTAAAATCATTGTTAGTTCGTATTAGTTATATTTTATTTCTGTCTACGCCTAATTCATTATTAGTGATCTTTTCATTGCCTCTTTACATCGTACATATTTCTAGTGGTCAACTTGTTATATCTGCTAACATCAGCTTAGTTTGTCATTGACATCTTCTACTCCGTCTTTACAAAACAGTTGCGTTTTTTCCATGTCTTTCGTGTCTCATCTCTGATGATCAAGTGAACAAATTAGTTGTTCTGGTTAAAGCATTATCTTGTATCAGTTCTTATCATATATTATCACCCAATACTGTCTTTTCGCAGTAGATATCGCTTTCAAATAGCAAGCGATATCTACAGCAGTAGATATCGTT
>JAUTBT010020874.1:0-21060 GCA_032361225.1 Lepetodrilus schrolli
TGTAGAGTGGCAATGCAGTTATCATCCTTGGTCTTGTCAGTACCTGCCGATGCTCGCAGGTTTACTGCAACATTCAGTGCTACAAATGTTGAAGGTTTCCTCCTGCCCTAAACTGATAAGCTGTGACATAAGTGAAAGAATCTTGAAAGCGGCTCTAAACCCCAATTAAAAAAAAAACGTGAAAGAATCTTGAAAGCGGCTCTAAACCCCAATTTAAAAAAAAAAAGTGAAAGAAACATGAAAGTGGCTCTAAACCCCAATTTTACCCCACCCCGCCCCTAAATACAATAAATAAGACAAATAGATGATATAGCTAATTAATAAATAACCAAATAATTTAAGAAATGTTTGCTGGTTTCATGGAAATGATTTTTCATGATACATGTATTCCTCTTCAATTTCAAATGATTTTTCGTCATATTTACATCTGTATTATTGAGTTACGTCCCCTGTCACCATGCCAACTGTAAACTTTGCTTGTTTTTGTTACAGGCCGCTCGAAATAGAGATGATGCCAAAAGATTTATTCAAGACATGAGCAACTTTCCAGATGTCCGGGTAAATATGTATTTGCAGAATACTACTTGGGATCAACAATAAAAGTAAAATCCATTTCATGTTTCGAAGGGAAACAAGGCATAGTAATTTTTCTCCTTCATAATAATTATGTTTCAGATTTACGTTTTCCTTCAAAGAGATCATTTGTTTATTTAATTATTCATTTTCAACACCTTAGCAAAAGAAATTATCATCTGTCTACATGCGTATATACTCAATACCAAACTAAGTCTGAAATTGAAGTCATCGTGTATGAGCGAACAGTTCCCACTGCAATATAAAACAATCACTCACTGAGATTGAAAGGATGTGCTGATAACTCATTGAATTGGTTAAAATAATCCTTCATGATTCTGCAGCCGACCAATGTCGTACCTCATGAGTGCGTGAAGCCGATCAAGACGTCGATGGCACCGAGACTGGCTCAGAGCCGACTGGAGATTGTGGAGACACTGTACAAGGATCTGGGTCTCAGCACAACGTAAGCGCAGAATATTTCTGTTTGTACTTGAGGTGTGTTCATTATCATGGTCCATGACAATGCAGTTACCATCCTTGGTCCTTCAGTACCAGCTGGTGCTTGCAGGTTTACTGCAACGTTCAGCACTACGGATGTTGTGAGTTTCCTCCTGCCCTAAACTGACAAGCTGTGATATAAGTGAAAGAATCTTGAAATTGGCTCTAAAGCCTGAATAAAAAAATTAAAAAAGAAAAAAGAATTGCCATGCTAGCATGGGAAGGAAAAATATATAGCGTGTAGGTTATTGAAAAATATATTTTATTTTATGGCATCTCCAGCATGGAGAAAGTTAATTAAATACCACACATATCTGAAATAACATTCTTGCAGTGTTGTAATTTTTAACAACTTATTTTCACTATGGATTGTTGTTATTATGTGCATATATATCATAAACTAATAAAGAACTATTATCATTATTGTTATTATTGTTATTATTATTATTATAATTATTATAATTATTATTATTCTTTTCAGCGGTCTTAATGTTGAGAATCTCATGCCATTCTGCGTGGAGGCTCTGAACCACAATGCTGGCGAAGTCCGCGAGGTCGCTGAGCGAATCATCCGTAGTCTGTATTCCGAGGTGGGAGCGCCGGTCAAAGACTACCTGCCGCCTGACGACGACAAGACAAGGAAGAATACGCTGTGGCGCCAGCTCTTCGAATACTTTGACAAAGTTGACGGCAAGCCCAGCAAAAGTGACATCAAGGTGACCTATCGCTAAATTAACATCGTGTTTGTGTTATGTATAACTTCCTGCATGGTTTTACTACAAACTAACCTTACCTGGGGCCCCATCCACAGAGCTACGATCGATCGTAAAGCTATTGTAAGATGAGGATGGTTGGTAATAGTGACCACCAGGACTCGAGATTATGAAACCTTTTTGAGTACGTACTCATGCTCAACTCAAGGTTTTGTTCACAAATATGCGCAATGGTAGAACGTTTGAATTCAGCGGCAAAGGCCCCGGGTTCAAATCCCGTCCCGGGAGACTGGCATCAATGTTCACGAAAGTTAGCTTTATGACGCAATATTGATAGGATGTGCTGTCGAAAGTTACCTTTATGACGCAATATTGATAGGATGTGCTCTCTGTACTGTGGCAATGCAGTTATCATCCTTGGTCTATTAATACCAGCCGGTGCTCGTAGGTTTACTGCAACATTCAGTGCTACAATTGTTGCGGGTTTCCTCCTACCTTGAACTGACAAGCCATGATATAAGTGAATAATTTTGAAAGTGGCTCTAAACCCAATTTAATAAAATAATTAAATGAAAAATGTTATATACAATTTGAGCTTGAGCATGAAATCGACTCAAAAAGTTTCGTAACCTCAGTGCCAGGTCCACTCTTGTAATTGATAATTACATAATTGATAATTCCTCGTCGCGTATGGGTGAAAGATTCCCGCTGTGACGTTAAACAATAATTCACTCCACTCCACTCTTGTCTTACCATACGGTTTACCCTGGATTGTAGAGATATGATACTAGTAGCTTTGTGGATGGGACCTGTGCTTTACTGTATATACTTACTGGCATGGTTCTCTGGGTGGTCCCTTCCTTTCTTATCTTATCCCTTCCAAATGTTTGCAATTAATTAATTAAATTAATAACATTACTTTGAATGAAGGCCTGGTCATTTGATAAGTAGTCTATGCTTCACAGGCTCCATGAATCTGTAAAATCTTTGGAATTACATACCATTTAATTATATTTTTTTGTTCTGGGTTAAAATCTTTTAAGTATTAAATATTTGTTTTATAATAATAAATAATAATAATAATTGTGTTATATTATTTCTATTATTATTACTGTTTTATTATTAAAATGTTTTCATATTTTATCATTTCAAATAAAATATTCATAAAACTTTACACCAATGCATGCTAATGTTGCATTGGCCATGAACATGACAATTCAGTTAAAATCTTTTATAATTTTATTTAGTTATGTTTTATGATAATAATAATAATAATTAAAAAGAAAAAATTATATTATTATTATTATTTTAATTAAAACATTTTCTCAATATTTTATCATTTCTAATATATAACATTTACAAATATGTACACCAATGCATGCTAATGTTACATTGGCTGTGAACATGACAATTTGGTTGATCTATTTATTAGTTATTATAATGAAGCATATTTGCCTGGTGATATCATTCAATTAATCTGTTGACTTTTAATAAATTACATGTTTCTTAAATTTCTGAGGTTGTTGAATTCTCTCATCTTCTGTTAATTTCCTTTGTGATGGGACTCACGTTCATTCATGAACTTCACTTGTGTCTATTTGAATATTTATGTTAATTTGCTTTGCTAACTTTATTATTGTATATGCATGTTGTACAGTTTCTTTATCTCTTTCTTATATGTTATCATAAGCATGATAATAATGACGATTAATATGTCTGGATGATGTGTTTAAAGGCATACAATCACATTTAAATGGTCATTTTGGACCGATTTGGAGTTATTAATGCATATTATGGATGTTGTACCTCAAGAAATATTATCCCTGCTCAAATTCAGTGGTAAAATGGTTCACTCATATTGTCATCTTCAATAAATTGATAGCTAAGCTGACAATTTGAATTATCTGGCTTAATTAGAAACTGCACTCTCTACTCAATAGACAATCAATTGATGCATTTCCAATTGACCTTTCATTTCCTGTTTATTTTCGAACCAAATCTATCGTCAATTTTACCGGAGAAGTTAGCTTATTATTGTGAATTGGTGCTAGTCATTAAAGTTAAATTATATGAAAATATTGATAACTAGCCATACACCAGTAATGAGTGAGTGAATTATTGTTTTACGTCACAGCGGGAATCTTTCACCCATACACGACGAACATCAGTAATATGAAGCTGATTGAATACAACAAATTAGGGTAGTATCATGTAAGAAATCATTAGATCATTAAATCAGTCAACCGCCTGTGATTGTATGTCTTTAACAAGCATGATAATATGAGGGAGTTTCAAGTCTTATTGTCATGGTTATAATTGTATCTTTTTCTTGTCTGTCCCTATGTGTGTATAACTGTACTTTTTAGTTCATTAACTGTGTGCTCTGTTAATGCATATATTTTCATTTGTTAGTGAGTCATTAAAATATAATAGATCACATCCAATAAAATAATATGAATTTCTATAATAAATTGTTATATATGTAGTTGATTTAAACAATATTTATTCTCATGATAGGAGGTACACACATGACAATTAACAATATAATATTACATCATGAGAGGGGATTGACAAACAGGATGTAGACATCCTATGTTAATGTCGCCACATTATATATGTAGTTAAAGGCATACAATCACAAAATGTCCATGTTGTGGATTATGCTTAAACTTGAAGTTACTTGACTTGTTATATATTTATTGTTAATGTTTTGTCTTAATTTTATCTTCCCAAACATTCATTTAATAAATATGATACATGTATATAAAGAATTTTAAAAGCACAAATTATCAGTTTTTGTTTGCCTTTAAACACTCAACCACCTTTCATAACAGAAGTAGGTTAAGAATTTAAATATATTTGAAAATGACTATATTTTGTAGCTAAATATTTAAGTTGAATATATTCATCAACTTTACTAGGTTTATTGAATAATTGCATAATGTATTTTGATGTCAAGGCTTGAAGTTTTGTCTTTTGTGCACAATTCAACTTTTTCAAAGCTTGTGTAAACTGTTTTTTGAAAGAAAACTAATAAAAGCTTTGTGCATGTTTCTATGAATTTGTGTTTTCAATTTTCAAACTTTGATGAGGGGAAGATGTAGATCATTGAGTACTTCTTGTTTGTGTTACTGTTAAATTCTGCTTTCTAATTTTGAATTCTGCACAAAATGGCTCTTTATTTCATAATTTCTTGATTAAATATTTAAAGTTTACTACTTTGATCATGTTGATAATCCTTGATGGACAAAAACTGAGAGAGATTATTTTTTAGACTAATTCAATTTTTCTGTGAAATTTAAAGAATTTGGATTTTGTTTGAATTCCATAATATAATTCGTCTTTTGCCTTTGAAGGATAATGAAAAACTGCTATATTTGGCATCTGCAGTTGTCACTAACAGAAAGAACATTAATCAGCTGTTAACAAGCAGTTTTTAAAATTTTTAACCCCAGTCAGTTTTCACAACAACTTCAACCCTTTTCCTATTTTAGGAACATTAAGAAAGAAAGAATTTCCATAATTTGCAGTAGAGCTGAAGTGAATATTCAAATAGTCACAAATGAATATTAAATTACGAATATTTGTATAATAAAACAGTATTAGAATATTCATTACAGAAACTTTTTCGACAAATGATCAATCGGTAGTGCATGCAAGTCACATTCTATGCATCTATTCCTGTAAATTTGGAGGCATTAGTCACGTGTGTGACAGCAAAAGGGTTAATTACAGAAACAGAAAGCAGATGGCGAGGCCAAGAAACAAGCAGAGATTGAAGCACTTCAGAAACAACTTCAACAACTGAAGGACATGGCAGCTGGGAAAGCTGTAAGTAAAATATTCAGTTCCTTCATTGATAATATAATGAAATTATTTTTTTCAAATTTGTATATATCCTTGTCAATGTTTATTCAAGTGAAAATGGAGAGGTATCATCCACAGGTGAAGTAGCCCAGATTAACCGTGTCTCTGCTGGGTTAAATTAGTGTGATGTTACGTTGACTGCAGAATAAAATCAGCTGAAATTACGTCATCACTGGGGGGGAAACGACAGCTATGCTCTGTGAATATTGCTCATATGAAGCAAAAAAATGTTTCCATTGTAAATATCACATGTTCAGGTATAAATGTGCAAAATAATATCATTTTTAATGCAAGTATAATTGGATACGATCAATGTAATTAAAAAGTTACCTTTTCTTCATTTTTTTAGCATTTTGTGAATTGTTGCATTTGTTGAACTGCGCAACCAATAAAGATTAAATTTTGGTCCACAGAAAAATTAAATAGACCATACAAGCAATAATAATTTAATATATTATCATGTGTAATCTTATTGGCTGAGAAATCATAAAATCAAAGCAGACTCTAATTAAGTAGTTAACATATCGGGCTGGAATTCTTATTACATAATCACAGGTTAATGTGTTGTTGATGGATCAAATGTCCCTATCTGGCATGAAAATTAATTACTAGTATAACAGCTAATGCATACCTATTCACTGTCTTTGGTTCGTGTTCCGATCTTATGTCAGTGAAACAAACAGATTCATATAAAATACCATAGTATTCATGGCAGCCTCCTAGGTAGAAGGCGAAAGTGCTGGGGGCCCACCCCGCACCAAAAGCTGAAGAAGTACAAAAAGAAGCCCAAACCCAATCCCCAATGTGGCGGCCAGCCACCACGGCAGGGGAATAGGTGAGGGCTTCCCCTGGCACGGCAGGGCTACGGGAACTCTGCACGAACGTTCCTGCGACCAAGGCCCCGCATCCTTAGGGAACTTCCCTTGTGGTCTAGTTGGCCAATAGATCACGTTCCGGACTTGGCTCCTCCGGAAGTAGTGGGAAGTCGGCTTCAGCTCTACGAGGCCCAATGGGCCTCCCTGAGCAATGACGCCAGGGTGACTTCGGTCATCCGTCAGAGAAGTCACCCCCTACAACGTGCCGTCCCGTGTTCCAGAGGAACTGCGCGGATGTAACACAGTGTCAAGCCCTTCTAAACATAATCACGGATTACGTACAGGAAGGTGCAGTCTTTCGCCTGGTGGGCAATTCATGGCCCGAGATTCTATTCCTGGAGCATCGTGTAGGGTCATAGACCTACATCTGCTCAACCAGTTTACTCTGGTGGACTCGTTCAAGATGGAATCTGTCAATTCCATCAGATTGACGCTAAGATGTGGAGAGTGGGCAACGTCCACAAAACGTCCACCTTCACATACCGATGCATCCACTGTCATGGCGGTATCTTCAGTTTGCCCTAGAGGGGGAGATATACGAGTTCCGTTCCCTCCCCTTCGGCCTGGCAACAGCACCCCCCTGCTTAACGAGAGTGATGAAAATGGTGTCATCATGTTGCCATCGCGCGGGACTGCGGTTCCACACATACCTGGACGATTCACTGTGCCCGGCCAGTATCCGGCGACAGTGTCTTCGACAGGTGGAGTCTATAACGTCGCTCCTAAGTTCAATGAGTCCTTTTTTGCACATTGTTTGGGCAGCTTCCAGCACTCAACGGAAAGGACAGAAATGGCAACCTCATATGCCTGCAGCACTCAGAGCATTAACAAGTAGTTTCATGCCTCAGAAAGTTTATGTAGAGCCCTGAAGTCAGGGTCAGATGTAGCTTATGAAAGAACAGTCAGTGAGTCAGTATTACAAGGATGTATAACGTAACAGATGCCGATAATATTAAATCCTTCTCAATTCAGCAGAAGTCACAAGCAGACGGCGAACAAGTGATTATAACTTTTCTCTACCAACAAAATGTCCCCGTGTTTGCATGAATTTACATCTGTACTCTGCACTGCCCATCAAATCAGCACCATTTGCTTGTTCATTGTCATTCATTGTCATTTATTTACCTATAGCAAAGTGGTAAAGTGTCAGACAGCAAACTTAAGTTCGAGTTCAAATCCTGTATGGAGTGTCTTCCTCGCAGTGGTGGCCTGGCTTCTCATTTGGATAAATTTTGTATTGTAATGTCTTTATGCCTAGTTTTCATTAAATTATTCTGTATCAGCTATGACTCAAGAATCCTATGGTTGTTTAGGGTTATCCTCCCTCCATAAAACAAGTCACTGAGAGTCCTTTTTCATTCATTTGTTCTGTATCAGCTACGGCTCAAGGATCTTTCGGTAGCTCACAAGGTTGTTTGGGTTTACCCTCCCTCCATGAAACAAGTCACTGAGATATTGGTGTCACTGAAGTAATGTGACAAACAATGTAGAATTCCAACCAATTTGTGTAAGGTGAAGGATTCCCATAACCTATTCACCCACTTATTCTCATTCTAAAAGTCAATAGGCCAGTTTGTTTATATTTGTTAAATTGTATTGCAGTTTGTATTATTGGATCTTGTATCATACTGTAACGATTGTTGCAGAGTTGTCACATAATCACTAAAATAATATGGGAAAACACATTCAAACCTACACCATTCTCAATGTCATGTGTGGCTCACTTATGGTTTTTGTTTTTGTATCAATTTTAATTTTTACTGCACATGTTTATGTTTACCTCATTTTGCCATTAATTTCACAGCACTGGCAGCAGTCTTACCAATTTATTTGAATATTTGTTACAACTCACTTTCATGATTTTCATGCACTGAAACTAAAGACCAATATTCACCAATTTCAATTCAAATTTGTGGTTTTCACATTATTTTTGTGACCATAACAGAGAAGCCCATATTGCATAAGATGCAACTTTTACAAGTCTTAATTCTCAGAGATATTTTAAAACATTCTCCTGCAAATCAAAACAGAATGTGTTTTCTGCAGTGATGTTTTGGTCAGATGTTCACCAGCACTAAGCTCACCATAAACCTCATATCAATAATTGATTTCTGAAAATAATGCATTTAAAATAAAATATTGATAATTGTATTGTAAAAAATTGTTTGGACACTATCTTTTCTCTAAATTGTCTTAAGAATTTTGAGTATTTATGAAATGACTGATCAGTTACGCACCCTTGTAAAAAGTAGTGTAGCCTGAATGCACCCCTGTAAAACCTAGTATAGCCTGAATGCACTCCTGTATAACAGTGTAGCCTGAACACACCCCAATTAAAAGTAGTGTAGCCTGAACACACCCCAATTAAAAGTAGTGTAGCCTGAACACACCCCAATTAAAAGTAGAGTAGCCTGAACACACCCCTATTAAAAGTAGTGTAGCCTGAATGCACCGCTGATGGGTACTATTGAATGTTGCAGCCCATGGATCAGAATCTGGTTAAAGGGAATAGGAAGACACAGCCAACAAAGGTAAAAATCAGCACAATATGCAATTTATGTCCCAGATTTAATAATAATACACAAGAATATTGATAGGAACGTTTGGACTTGGTTCCAGGTTCAAAACTCTCCCCAGGAGCCCAGCATCAATGTTCGCGAAAGTTACCTTTCTGACATGATATTGATAGGATGCGCGGTCTGTAGAGAGGCAATGCAGATATCATCCTTAGTCTGTCAGTACCAGCCAGTGCTCGCATGTTTACTGCAACATTCAGCGGGTATCCTTCCCTAATCTGACAACCCATAATTAAAGTGAAAGAATCTTGAAACATTCTACCATTGTGCTACCACCCGCTCTCATTAAATAAATAATGTTGTCCATTAACTGGATCAATTGTTTATTGTATTCCTTTAAGAACACACCTTGTTGATTATACTCATGGTTATTTCTGCATCAAGTTCCAGCAGAAGAACAAGCCAAGGTCAAGGCCGACTGTCTCCAAACCTCCTGAAGATGATGACAACATGGACAAGTAAGGCAAACCCTGGAATGGCACGCAGTTTGAAGGCCATTATGTAACTTCTGTAGGTTCCAGGTTCAAATCCCGTCCCTGGGGCCTGGCATCAATGTTTGCGAGTTACCTTCCTGACACAATATCGATAGGGTGTTCAGTCTGTAGAGTGGCAATGCAGATATCGTCCTTGGTCTGTCAGTACCAGTCGGCGCTCACAGGCTGGCTGCACTATTCACCGCTACGGATGTTGCAGGTTTCCTCCTGCCCTAAAACTGACATGCCGTGATATAAATGAAAGAATCTTGAAAGCAGCTCTAGATTCCAATTAATAAAATATAAATAAATTTAATAAAACTAGTGAAATAATCTTGAAAGTGGATCTAAACTTCAATTCAACCCAAGCAACTACATTGGATTTTTTATTTAAAAACAAATTGTTTTAGAATCTGTATTTTCTGTGGGGAGAAAAATGAAGCCTTCAATGATGAGGGTCTGGATCTCCACTACTGGAAGAACTGCCCCATGTTGAAGAGATGTGCCAATTGTAAACAGGTTAGTGGGACAATCAATCTGTCTATCATTGTCCATCCATGTCAATCAGTTATTGTGGTTCTATGCATTGGAGTTCCATCATGGAACCTACCTTGGCCTGTGTTGGTGGGTCGTCGCAAATGGGTGAAAGATTCCCATAGCGACGTTGAGTTTTATTATCACTTGCTCACTCACTGTTGGGTAGGATGGGAAGGGGTGGTTCGGGATAGGGATAGAGATGTGGTAGGGTGGGATGGGTGGATTTGGGAGTTTGGTAAGTGATGTCCTGTCATATCCTTTGTAGAGGAAGGAGTGTGTGTGTAATATTTATATGCATGTTCTACAATGATCTCCCTTGACTATGTCTTGGCTGACAAGAAATTAGAATAATTGTTCCAGATTCTCTTAAGAGCCTTTACACAAGATCACAGCAATTTTTGAGAAATTGTGTTTAATAGCTTAAACTCGCAGCTACAACATTCATTGTTTCCAATGTTGTTGTTTTTAATAGCAGTTGGACAATAGTTTATCAGGTAAATTTTATACATTTCTAATTAATCATCTTTTGCTCTCAGGTTGTAGAGATAGCCAGCTTGACTGATCATCTGCTGACTGAATGCGAAGCTAAGAATAATTTCTCCAAATGCCCACGCTGTTCTGAGGCCATTTTAAAATCTGAGTATGATCAGCATGTGGCCGAAAAATCTTGCAATCGTAAGTAGATCTATAGACATAGTTGAACTCGACTTTGTAAAATTATCAAGGTTTGTAAAAAAAAAAAATACGGCAATTTGTAAAATTGCTGCAAGATGTAAAATATTCTTGTCATACTTTGTAAAATATGCATCAATGTAGGTCACTAGTTTTAAAAGATATTGATATGATGTAGAGTGGCAATGCAGTTATCATCCTTGGTCTGTCAGTACCAGCCGGTGCTCGCAGCTGTACTGCAACATTCAGGTTCCTCCTGCCCCAAACTGACAAGCTGTGATATAAGTGAAAGAATCTTGAAAGCGGCTCTAAACCCCAATTTAAAAATAAATGTAAAATGCAAAAATTTAAATGTTGAGTATATTTTCATTGTATTATAGAAGTGATATTATAAAAGTGTTATTTTTTGCATTGCAGCTTCTAAGGGCAGCACTGACCACTGTCCACTCTGCCATCAGAACCTAGTGACCGGGGACGATGCCTGGAAGGGTCATCTGATGGAACATAACGGCTGCAAACAGAATCCACGTCGGCTACTTGCACTTAACAAACCTGGTACGCTTAATTGTATCTTCTAAATCACAGGCTCGGTGCTGCTTTACATATGCCACTGGCCCAGGCAATTAGGGCTTGTGTCCCCATTCCAGCGTGATGTGAGTTACTACTCTCATGGTGCTAAGATCCGATTCTGAGAAATGGAGGCCTGGCTACTTGCACTGAACAAGCAACCCAGTATGTACAATCAGGACCTGAATTATGAAACATTGAGTATAAACTCATGCTCAACTCGAGGTTTTGTTCATAAATCCCCATATGAAATACAAGCTTGAGCATGAAATAGTACCCAAAATGTTTTGTAATCTTGGGGCCAGAACTCGTGTCATTGCATCAAGACGATTATCTAGCATCGAAATGATCAGATAGATGCTGATGGTAATAACTAATATGCATAGAAATATCAATATCATCATTCCCTTAAATTTTAACTGTAGTGTAGATATTCTAATGTAGCATTGGCTCGATACAGCAATAACAATGTGTACCAATATTTATTTATTTATTTTTCTAAGCTGGGGCACAGTCTAAACTACCAGCTCCCAAAGGCAAAACTGGAGTCAAAGGAAAGGCGGGGCGTGGCGGAAGATAGAACTCGAAGGTGAGGACGAGGCTTTGTTCTGGTGAAGACAGGACCAAAAGTCTTCGAAGGACTAGAGGATGATATTGTTAGGACGTGTCACAGAGTGATTTACCACGTTTGCCACAATTCCGAACACTCATTGATCTCACATGTTAGTGTCGGAAGTAGAAAGGGTTAATGCTGCATTGAATGCCAAGATGGCCACGACTTTGCCACATGTGCCAGATGAAGAATCACGTGCATACTGCGTTGTGAAAAAAATATCACTACGAAACAATTTGTTCTTTCTTTTTTTTTTTTTCATTCTTGTACAGTATTTAATATTTATTGTAGATGCATTTCAGTATAGAACAGTAGAACAGAGCACTTTGTGCACATGATGTAAGTTAATGGTCTTGTTTCTGAGGACCATCTCAAGTCAATATTCTTCAAAGATATTCTTAACATAAGGAATTTCATTTTCATCTAATAATTAATTCTTTTGAAAGTCTACCCAAAAATTTAATCAATGAAAAGAAATAATAATAATTTCAAAAACTGCTTGTCATGTTACCATTGTGCATTTAGAGAGACTGAAAAGAATCAGCATAAATATTGAAGTGTTTCTGGGGGAAGAAACCCTGAAAATGATTTAGGTGCAAATGTTCCTTGTGATAATACCAGTGATAATCTACCAGCTTCCAGTGTTGACCGATGTTCACGTTTGTCTGATGTGTGTAATTCTTTCACACACTTGCCGTTACTATCTCTTACCATTATGCTTGGTCCTGAAGCTAGTAAACATTTGGCATTGTGTTATGGCATCTCGTACAATGCAAGGCCAGTAAATGTTCCAAGCTGTTTTTTTCTGTATTTTATAATATCTACTAATGTTAGCTGTGCAATAGTAATATGTCTATATTATAAAATTAGTATAAAAATAACTTTTTTTTTAAATCAACAAATTAGTTGTGGGTATATTTGACCATAATTTGTCTGCTGAACTGTAAATGTGTATTATGCAAATTAAAAAGGTCAACTGAAATCATTGTATATAGACCACCACATCATCTTGATTTGAATAATTTCCAACAATTCTGTTGGAAAGTCACTAATTTACACATATTAAACTATATAAAAGTTTGTACATTCAAAATGGCTGCCATGTCTGTGAAAGGACACATCCCAAATGGAATTGTGTAAAAGTGTGTATGACGTTTAAAGAATCTACAGTGGGTACTGAATTGCAAGTATTCTATTCAACCAAAGTACTGCAGTTATCCAGTGGTATAGATTAAAGAGTGGTCAAATGCATTGTATTTGTAATTTATATAACGGTAAGGACACATCAAATCATATTATTTGCTTTTCATTAGGAAATGTTAATTATTTGCCATTATATTTATCTAGTAGCAATCTATTATGAATTATTTGTTGTTATATATGCATAGCTTATTAATACTGGTAAAATCATTTATAATTTAATGTTCAATTGTTTGAATTCTAGAAACTTTTTATTGCAGAAAGTTATGATGTGTGTGAAGATTAGAAATCTAGAACCATATGTTGGATAGAGTAGGGGTTTTAAACCACAGTGAAAACAAAAGTATAAAAACCACAATTTTCTTCATAACCACTATGCATGTCATAGAAGCTAGGAAAATAGTAAAACTACATGCAGTAACAACCAGTAATAATAATGATGATAATTTCTATTTCGATACTTACTTCTAAAACACACTCGAATAGTCCCGCTATTCCCCCAGATATAGCCATCTATTCAAACTTACGTTTTCATGCCGTGTATGGAGAGCCGTGTTAAGCCAGTACAGGCCCCCAAGGAGGAAGCCTTGACTAACTATCTCTATTTCTATTAGATACTTACGATAAAACACACACCCGCCCACCTTCCCCACAGGCTGTACGGAATCGGAACGAGAGATATACAGTTCGCTCGAAAGAGGGTGATGCATTACACCAGGGTGCTGCATTACACCGTGCAGAACGTGGTACACTGTTGGGGGCCTGTACTGGCTTAACACGGCTCTCTACTAACAGTGCAAGTTGCGATTGCACCATAATACCAAATTTTGCAAGTCAACATTTTGTGTTTTCCATACAAGGCAGGAAAACCCAAGTTTGAATAGATGGCTATATTTGGGGGAATTGCAGGACTATTCAAGTGTTTTATCATAAGTATCTCATAGAAATAGAAAATGAGGAGAAATAATTTTCTCCTAATAATTTTAATAATAAGAAGAAAAAATTAATGGTAGTTGTAGTAATAATACATGATTAAGAATATAAATGTGTTTATTTATATACTCAACAAAATTAATTAAGGGCCAGCAGACATTTTCTGGGGAAGCATTCCACCAAATCTTGGAACTCGGCTTAAGATAATTGGTGCCATTCTTCCAATGGGTCTGCAAGTTCTTGAAGAGTATATGGAGCCTGTAAATTCGTTGTTAACATAATATAATGCTAAATGAATATAACGCTAACATGGCCCTTTATTAAATTTGTTGAGTATATATACCAGTAATGCATCAAATTAAGTACATAATTTTATTTCTTAGATTCATTCTTCTTAGGCCAACTCATTATGCTGATATTTGTATTATACAGTATATTATATGTCCATTAAAGTAGTATACATGTAGTAAGACTCATCATCTATCACTGTCATCTTCACTCATCTTGTAGAAACACCCATACAATTTCGTCACATGCGTTTCACAAGTTACATTGTCATAATTTCATCTCATTTAACCAGTCTTCATGCTGAAGGCTGTCCTGACCAGAAACTACTGAACTTTTTTTTATTGCCATTTCATCCTCAACTCTTCACAAATCCCTATTTAATATTTGAGCTTGAGCATGAAATTATACTCAAAAAGTTTCATTATCTCGGGGCCAAGTATGCATGCCTTTAATTAAGAGAAAGGGAGATACTGATCAAATCCCATAGTTTTTACAATACTTCATTATTTATTAGTAAGCAAAAAGTTCTCAATAGTTACCTTTGCGCAACATAATTGCAAAGGAACATATAGAAGAAAGTATACATATATATTCACATACATATGGTAGAAATTTAGATAGTAATATTTATTGATTATAAGTAATATTTATTGATTATATTGCTATTATGCTGCAGTGGCAGATGAGGGATTTTATAAGAGGAGTAATATTTTTTTGTCAAATAGTCTTTGTATGTTAAAGGCATAATCAGTTTGTTGACATAGTTCATGGTCAAACATATTTTACCTGAAAGTGTGTACAATTGATTTGTCTACACAAGTATATTGGGCAACAAGCTACATTTTTTGCATGTCCCATTGTTTTCAATATTTTCATGAATTAAAAATCACAATGAATAGGAAGGTACCGAAAAAATTATGATTCATATAATTTTCCTTATTCATTGATAATGATAATAATAATAATAATAATAATACATTTTCTTTTATTTTTGATAAATTGTTTTAATTTTATTATTGTTATTACTTTCGTTATTAAATATTAAAAGTATTTTTACTGGGGTGGATTCAAAGGGGGGGGGGGTCACAAATCTGCCACTGTGGTTGGTATACATAAAATGGTAAATTGAAGATTTAATGTTATTTATATCAATGCTGTCAAGTCATCTTTGATTCATCCTGTGTCACTCAGAAATCTGTATTTTCGTAACAGCTAGTTATGAAAGTAAACTGTTAACACTTTAACTTAAGTGTTGTATTGTTTATTATGGCTCTTGGAATATTTCATCATTCTCCCCAGTTTCATGAAAAAGAAGCAAGAGGCGTCCATAACGTGCACCACTGGGACGGAATCTGTATAAGCATCCTCTAATACTCGGCCCAATGCCTCCTTAAACATACACCACTAACGGGCAGGGAATTGTTTCATTGCGCCATCTTAGTTATCGGAGAGTTGATGATGATGACAATGACCATGGTCTTCTACTTTCCTTTACGAGTTCAGTGGTTGCGAGTTGGATCTTGGAGAGCGATGTGAAACGATAGTACACATATACCCAGCCTCCCTAGTTTGGTCAATGGGAGTGCATTAATGCACTATACTGTAGTGGTGTACCGTGCACCTTAGACCACAGATTCCAGTCACGCATATACCCTCGTAATATAATACTACTTACGAGGGTATCAAATATCTGCGACAGGAACCTGTGGTTAGACAGGTTCCTTGTCGTATTTCCACATATGCGACACCTTTGGCCAGACTTGTAGGCGTTCAAATTGGAATACATGTCGTGAGGCTGGCCACGATTTTGTTACATCATAAGAGATGTTGCATGTGGAAGAGCATTCACTGTATGGAGGTTCTCAAATCTTCCAGATTGCACCGATATAATGGATCTAGTATGGAAACCAGCGACACTTGTCTCGTCATTCTAGGTCCGTCCTGATGGAAACGGCAACATTAACCTCAACCAATATAAATGTTACATTACATATTTCAAATAATAGACCTAATTCATAATTATGATAATAAATGTGGCATCAACTATCTTAAACGAAGTTCATCCAATAGCAGCCGATTTGTTAATCTCTGGAACTACTCCTGAAATGTGTTCTCTGGTAGTAGTCTGGGCATAAATCGAGGTTTACATAATTTCCTGTATAATTTCCATAATAGCATGACTTACGCCCTGATTTAGGCCAGGTGCGCATGACAACCTTCTGGAATAGGATCAACAATCCTGGCAGTGTTACTAAACTTGTCTTCCATCCTCTATACAATTCTTGAAATGGAAATTCTAGCATCAAGCATATAAAGCGGATCAAGCATATAAAGGGAATACTATACGATTGTGGAATGTCTTAGGTTTTTCAGCAACCCTCTAATTACAATCGTCAATGGCTAGTTAATTAAGTAGAAACTATATTACAAGACTAATTCACACAAAATTGCAGATTCGAAATTGAACATAGCTTGAAGGGGGCGTATTACAACATTATTAAAGACTCGCATTCGAATACCTATTATTCCCCAAACAAACATCTTTTCCTATACGAAAATTCAGAACCTGTAACCATAACTTACCAATCTAGACTGGCAGGTAAAGATCAATTCCCCGAACGAAGTAGAATATGTAATATATGTAACTCGTCTGCAATCGGAGATGAATTTCAAATAACCTGTTTAAATGCGAATAGTTTACCTATCATAGATCAAAAGAAATCCCTAAAAAAATATCGGAAATTCATAAATCTATTCACCGTTAAACACATCCTACCAATAATTTAACGAACAATATATACATGCCTTAAATGCACTTCTACCTGAACAGTTCCTAGTTGCATTACGCACCTACGTATGCTCGAATACATGTACATCCACCTATTTATGCATGTATATTCTTTTGCGCCAACGTTGGAGGGGGGAGATAAAGATTGACATACTCAACTTCGATACGAAACGCAGTTGGCCAGAGCTAATGTAGCCTACCTACCGCACGCAGTCCAAACGTGATGTAATGTGTGCAGTGTTTTTTCCGATGCACAGAACCTGCGATTGTAGATGGTAAAAAGCGAGGCAAGAGATTGAAGTGGAATTTGAGTAGTGTTGATCCCCCCCTGGAAGCCAAGGGCGTGTATACTCAACAAAATTAATTAAGGGCCACCGGTAGACTTCGTGGAGACATAAATTTAGCTTTATATTATGGTCACAACAACGAATGTCTCCAGTTACTCTTCAAGAACTTGCAGACGCATTGGAAGAAGAATGACACCAGATTCCGAGTTCCAAAATTCAGTAGAAAGTGGCCCCATAAAATATCTGCCTGCCTTTAATTTATTTTGGCGAGTATGTATCACAGTATGTATCGTATGTGGTCTTGCAGAGTGTGACGCCCAAGGCTGCTGTCTTAAGTCAAGCTGAAGCTGAATACACAACTTTAAATCCAATTAAACGGGTTATAATACGGCACATTAAAATAATGCTTGCAAGGTGTTTTTACGTGTGCATGCGAGATAAGAGAGGGAGGGAGCCACATGTACACGCATATGGGACACATCCGCGTTAATTACCATCGCGCTGGCATACGTTAAAAAGTAATTACCGATGGTTCATCTGTGGTCTGACCTAGTATTGGCCTCCTAATTTACTACTGAAGAAATAATTGAATTACCATAATGGATTCCCTTGTTCTAGATATAGCTCGTTCCCCGAGAATGCTACAGTGCAAACCAATATGGCAGTACAGCAACATTTGACAGTAATATTTAAATCAAAACATAGAAGACCGATGTTAACATCTCTATACATCGAACTGGTTAGCGCCGATTGACACCAAGCTAGGCCTTGTATTTGCGTGTTACAATGTACAGATTGTTTTATATTTATAAACATCAGTAGGGCCTACATGTACATTTAGTATAAAGGCCATTATAGACTAGGCGATTTTTATCATCGCAACATTTTGCTATACATTATACGAGACTGTATACGGAAAAGAACGTATTCCTATTCCGATCTCAATTTCGTCGTCGCAACACATGGCGATTGTTCACTATACAATAGGCAACAAATATCGCAGAAACACTTGCGGCGATAAAAATCGCCTAGTCTATAATGGCCTTTATATACAAAACTAGAAATTCGTTAATATCTCTGTATGGGGAGAGGTATGTGTAGGGCATCGAACTTTGGTGAGCGCTGATTAACACCACGTTAGTAGCCGTGTTTGCGTGTCTTTACTGCTTTGACAGTCGCCTTCCAACTTAGCTGATTTCGGCAGACTGGTCCCTCCTTGGGACATGTGTCTCACAGCATGGAGCTGGAGAGCGATGAATATGATTTTATCTGGATATCCACCAGTCTTTATAGTGCTAGCACACTTAAACTTCCCCATGTCGCAGTTGAACATGGGTATCCCACCTAGACACTTTGAGCCGACCAGCCGTCGCTGTATACTTCCCTTTTTGCCGAGCGCCAAGCAGGGGGACCACAACTACCATCGTTTAACGTCTTTTGGTATGATGCGACAGGGGATCGAACCCGCGACCGTACGCACTCCGGGCCGACGCTCTATCCAGTACGCCACGGAGCCGGCAGCCATGTTTTTACATGTTACAATGTACATAATGAAATATACTTACAAACACCTGGGTATCCGTTCACAAAGCTCTTTTATCCGCCAGGGACCATAGCGCTCTTTTTGCAGTGTATTAGCTATCGGCAAAGAGCATTATGCTCTCTTAGTGTTTTAAGAGAGCTTCGTGAAAGGATACCCAGTACATATAGTATTAATACACGAAACAGTAATATATACTTTCAGATTAATTTTTATTAGACATCAACAACTCTCTGGCCCTGATGATCACACATACAGACAGACACACGGACAATATCACGGCAATCACAATGCACAACATCCCGACCCAGAAAACGTCTCTCAAGTAGATCTCATTTAGGTCCTCATGCGCGATGCCGTCAGTTGAATGACGTTTCTCCAGCACGTCGATGACATTACGTTGAAATATTCGCCCAACGTGATCACCGAGTTCGTGTCGCTGCAAGCCTGAGAAATACAAATGCTATTATCTGGCTCCCAATCGTAGCGCTACGCGAGTCGTAGTCTATAGTAATTTACTCATATACTATAACATGGAGTTTGTTTCGTAGCGCTACGATCGCTCAGCTGAAGGGTGGTCTGGGTCCCGTTCCACGAAACGATAGTTTTTTTTGTTTGTTTTTGTTTTGTTTTAAATTGGAGTTTAGAGCCGCTTTCAAGATTCTTTCACTTATATCAAGGCTTGTCAGTTTCTGGCAGAAAGAAACCCGCAACATCCGTAGCGCTGATTGTTGCAATCATCGGCTGGTACTGACAAGACCAAGGATGATAACTGCATTGCCACTCTACAGACAGCACATCCTATTTTCATAGTGTGAAAATATGTCATGGATTTCACATTGTTGTATATAATTTCAATACTTCACATTCATATATATTGATAAATTATGTTTGTACATGTTACAATATATAATATTATGTTAATGCATTCTAATATACTTCTATATTTACGTTTATAATGAGTAATAGAGTTAAACGAGTGGCAAGCTAACTAATCCTATTTATGTGAAGCCAAGATCACAATTCATTGTTGCAAAGTAAAAATCAGACATCGTGAAGACTACTAAATAAACTTTCTGTTATACTGCACTAAATTACCATATGTGTAAACTGCCATACTGAGACAACTATTGTGCAGTTTACACATATAATAGATCTACTGACAGCTGATCCGTCTCTTTAAAGTAAATTAGAAACAATCAAAGCCTTTGTTCCCTCTTCACCATAAATGCAGGTCAATTATTAATTAGTCGAAACGCTGTTTATTATTAGTTGTCTGCATTGTATATCTTTCATCCCCCAATGTGTGTTCATTCATTGTGATCCTGTAACGTATATATTTTGATGTATCATTCAAATCAGTTTGGAAGACCAGCTCTTGCATTGTATATTATTGTACTATACCAGAGTACCAAACCGATTGTTGGATCTGTCTTTGAGTTGGATTATCGCTCACTGTTACTGTATATATGTGAATTACTAAGAAGTTATAAACGTCATCTTCGTTTTCATTCGAGATCACCATTAACCCCTGTCATCATCAAGTGTTGACAATATCAAACTGTGACACTTATCAATATCGCGTCAGAAAGGTAACTTTCGGGAACATTTGAAACGATCGTAGTGCTATGATAGTCGTACAGCATAATGTATTTTGTAGAGAAATCAAATGTACATACATTCTGGTAAAAATCCATTTGACCATGAAATATGTCAGCAAACAGTGGTTGTATGCCTTTAAATTTATGTTTAAGTTTTCAAATGTTTTATCAGTTATTTATTAATATGTTCGTATTTTAAGAGCTGCTGGTTTTGTATACTAGTATATTAAATTTAGAAGTACACTGGATCTGTAACATGCCAGTATATTGAGGTTACTATAGGCAAGGATCAAGGCATAGTGATAGCTGGTTGTTCTTCAGATACCTACTAGGGTTTACTGTGAGGGTTAGGCCTACATTTTATTTTTATTTATTTTTGATTGGGGTTTTTAAGTCGCTTTCAAGATTCTTTCACTTATATCACGACTTGTCAGTTTAGGGCAGGAGGAAACCCGC
>JAUTBT010020885.1:0-21059 GCA_032361225.1 Lepetodrilus schrolli
TGTATAGTTAATTAGTTCACCGTCACGTATGGGTGAAAGATTCCCGCTGTGACGTAAAACAAAAATTCACTCACTCAATGTATTTCAATGTCTGTGGTGGATGTACACGTGGAATTATGGTAAGAACAACTCAGTCTGGAGACACTGAGGTATCATGTCATAACTGTTCTGAGTTATCTAACTAGTGTAATAGCACTTTTCCACTATACATATGGTGGTACTACTTTTGCTATTTTTAGCTGGTGTGTCGTCTGAGCATCTATGTCTGAACAAATGACGTCGAACAATGTACCAAGATGTAAAAATCTCATGTCGTCAATATATGTATTTTCTTACATGTTTGTTGTATTCGTCGTCGAGATATCTGGATACATCCCGTAACACAGTGCACACAGTGTTAGAAAAACATAGGTTTATTCGTTAGTCATCAGCTGATGTTCATAACCAGACAAACGTGTGTACAAAGGCAGAGTATCGGAGTTATCTCTCTTCGGTCATTCTTTCACTACAATGTTCAAGTTTTAAAATACTTGATGAACCCTATCACAATTTATTGTTATTAAAACAAGTTTTAATTCACCAATCCTTGATGATTTTAAAGTCGTATTTCTCTTGAAACCACGGGAATATGTATTTGTGAATACGCAATGTCCAATTAAACGTGCGTCAAGCGGTCTAACCTTTGTACTCATGTATTCATGGGCGTGCTCTATATTCTAAACTGATGGATAACGAGCTGCAATAAAGTTAATCAACTGGTCATTTACATATCAGGGTTGGTAGTGTAATAAATAAAATAGTAAACGAGCTTCTGTATGATACCATTTTTATGAACCTCGTTTCATAAAAATGGTATCACACGGAAGCTCGTTTAGTATTCTCTATGTACTGTCCTATATGAACTAACTGGCGAGTCTATTTAATCTCACAGTGACAGTGGTATGGCAGCAAATAGGATCAGATCTGCGTGACCTGGTAAGATAATTAAATAGTCTTCATCCTTTAAAAAAAAATGTATCTGTGTGTTTTTAATATGTTGTTCTATGTTTCAAAGCAATTAATTTCCATATGTAAACCATGACATGATAATCTATTAATACCATAGTATATGTAGCTCTTTGGGCATGCTTTCGAGTGGAATTATTATTATTAGTATTCGTATTCGTATTATTATTATTATTAGTAGTAGAAATAGTAGTAGTAGTAGTAGTAGTAGTAGTAGTAGTAGTAGTAGTAGTAGTAGTAGTAGTAGTAGTAGTAGTAGTAGTAGCAGTAATAGTAGTAGTAGTGGTGGTAGTAGTAGTAGTAGTAGTTTAGGAATCAAAATAAGTTTTCAATTGTTATCTGTTTCAGATTCTACTCATATTGCCAAGGAGAAGGCAAAAGCTGATGCCGACTATTACAAGGCACAAAAAGAATCTTTATCTAACAAGGTAAACATTACATTTACTGTAAATCAGCAACCGGTTCCGTGGTGCAATGGTTAGAGCGTTGGCCCGGGGTGCGGAAGGTTGCGGGTTCGTTCCCCGGTCATGTCGTACCAAAAGATGGTACTTGTTGTTCCCCTGCATGGCACTCGGCATTAAAGGGGTAAAGCAAGGACTGGTTCGGCTCGGAATCACTATACTGTGAGTGGGGTATACATGTTCTATCTGCAGCATGATATTCCAACGAGCTATCACTATTGAGACTAGTAGACATCCATTCTAGTACAAGCAGTACATATGCATGCAAGCCATGATGTGAGTGAAATAATCTGGAAAGTGGCTTTAAAACTCAAATATAGTTTGGCCATAGTTGTTCTACAAGCAGTATTTTATTGTATACAGTTGCTCTACAAGTAGTATATTATTCTATACAGTTGTCATACATGCAATATTTTATCATATACAGCTGAAGCTGACTCCAGAGTACCTGCAACTGTTGAAGTATCAGTCCATCGCTCAGAACAGCAAGATCTACTTTGGTAACAGTATTCCTAGCATCTTCCTGGACAACCCCTCCCTAGGAACGTCCAGTGGACGACAAGACAATGCAGCAGAGACACTTCTCAAGGTATTCCAGAGTTAAACTAGAAAGATAAAATTTGGAATGGATCTATAAAATAACAAAAAATATTTGATGCAGAGGGCTAAACATGTACAATGCCAATAAGTATTGATTTACTACTGGTATAATACTTTCATGAATCGCATACCTTTTTACTGCTATTTCTATGGCATGGTATATACCATATTTCCTAACAAATAGATAATAAAAATATAATGCTATTCCATATTTTTTCAAAACTACACAAATATTTTGTTGCTGATGTTCATTTTCACAGATTATTTACAATCAGTTTGAGTCATTCACAATGTGTCTTTCTCAAAAACCTTAATAATTCTCACAGTAATACATTAATGAATTGAAAACCACAAATTACTGTTTCAATATTTAACCATCTGAATGTATCAGATTACACTGTGATTATTTGCACAATAGATCACAAAGTTTAATTTTTCTTATTTTATTGAATGCTTTGTTTAATTTTTCAGGACAAGTCATGAAGAATTTCAACAACACTGATGCTATACCACTAGCACCATGGCAGAGTGTGCTCAATGGCTTGGATTGTTTCATCACCACCTGTTTGTAACCATACACGATGCATACACACAAAAGCATGCAAATTTAATGTCATTATTATCACTTGGGGAATCTTGTTGAGTTTTCCATGGTCTGATTTCTGCTGATATTTCTTCATTAACTCTTCATCACATATGGGTGAAATATTTCCGCTGCGACGCAAAGCACTAATTCAATCACTAACCCTTTTTCTGCTGGATATGTACAGAGGTGCCAGGCTAAGCAGCGATTGTGATTAATTCAGCAGGGGGAGGGTTAATTGCAATTAAATGGGTAAATGGAGATCTTAATTTTCATGTCTACGTGATTTTACATTTAATAATCAAGACACTTGTCTGAGATTATATTATTTTGTCGCAAGATTTCATATTTAACCCTCTCCCTGCTGGATTAGGCGCTGGTCTGTAGGGTATTTGGTTGCCTCCTGCATGGAGGAAGTTAACTATCACATGATCTCAAACTAAGAGAAATCATCCACATTAACCTTTTCCCTGCTGAAGGCAACGGAAGATGCCTTAATGAGGAGTGCTTTTGCCTATTCCAGCAGGGAGAGGGTTAAACACCATATACTCGTAAAGGAGGGGAGTATTTCAAGAAATTATTCATATTTAAGATTATTGTATATAATGAATGGGGTAAGATATGTTGTTATTTTCAAGATGTATGTAATTCAAGTATGTTTTGTAAAAACTAGTATTGATAGGATGCAATGTCTGTAGAGTGGCAATGCAGTTATCATACTTCGTCTTGTCAGTACCAGCCGGTGCTCGCAGGTTTACTGCAACATTCAGCGCTACAGATGTTGCGGGTTTCCTCCTGCCCTAAACTGACAAGTCATGATACAAGTGAAAGAATCTTGAAAGCGACATTAAGGAAACTATACATTAAGGAAATAAGAACTGAGTGGCTCATAGTTAAATAGAATCAGAAAAAAATGAATCACAGAAAATAAATTTGAATTGACAGAAATTCCACAAATTATATTGACCTAAAATTCAAATTCCTAATCCTCAATCCTTTGATAGAGAAATTTACTTTTACTTGGTGAACAAGTTGAGCCATAACAAACTTTTCGAGAAATAACATATTTTTTTTTCTTCAGGGACAAATTGATCCTTTCTAGAAATAAGAATGCATGCTTTTTTTATTTATTTGCAAACTAAGTGAGCCTTTTGAGAAATGAGGATACGTTCCTTTTTGATTTGCAAATTCATCCTTTCTGGAAATATGGTTGCATTCCTTTTTCCTCTGCAGACAAAATTGAGATTTTCTATTTGTTAATTGTTATTATTTGTGTTAGCGATGTGATCTAGGAAGTTGTGATGTGCATATGAACTTATCATACAACCAGTGCCTCGAACAAGATGCATCAGCACATGAACCATTACACTCGTCTCGTTGCATGTGGATGAAATATTCCCCCTTGCGATGTAAAACAATAACTCACTTAGTAGAAACTTACTCATTTACCCTTGTCTCTGCTGGAACAATAACCCAGCTCAGAGTTTCGAATACACACAGAATATGCATCTGTGTCTGTGTCAAAGGTGAAAGCACATATAGTATAGTATAATGTTATCAGAATACTTTACAGGTGGTTGTGACGACCACTTAATGCTAAATAGATGTTAAACAAGCATACTAGGGCTACCACTCTCTAGGGCTTCTCTTGTTGCCTCAACGAAGGTTAACGCCATTCATTTTGCTGGAGAAAACCTGGTTGAATCGGTAAGATTATAGTATACAGTTCTTGCCACATGATGTGGATATGCTTGTAGTCTGATCGTGCTATAAATAGATCACTCCAGTATCGCTGGAATACTATGAAACATAGAAGTAAATCATCAACTGGCTGGCTCATTCGCTCATCATGTCAAATAATATCCCCTGTTCTTACGTAACCCTATTCAATTTTGTCACATATAGTTGAAAGATTCCTGTGACGTTAAACAACAAAACACTCACTCACTCCTCCTATTCAATTATGTGTTGCCTCCCCATATGTCAGTTTTTGGCAAAATATTATCATTGTGTAGAGCATCACCTATGGGTGAAAGATTCCAACTGTGACAAAACAATAATTCACTCCCTCACTATCATTGTGTCGACTTTTATCCAGAACATACCTAGACGTAGACTTGTGTGTATCCTCTTCTCTTTATTTTCATCACTATCTATAGCCATGCATAATGTCAGAGTCTGTGAGAACTGTTAATTGTTACTGTGTATTTATTGCTGTGAATGTTTATTAGTCTAAACCTTTCTGAAATATTGTCGCGTATGGGTGAAAAATTTCCGCTGCGACATAAAAACAATAACTCGCTCATTCCTTTCTGAAATATTTCAACTGTATTTTTTCATGATTTATCAAGTAAATACAACTAAAGTTGTTTGGCTTTCACGTCTTATTAAAATTAAGCAATATTACACACATGTAATACTAGTGATGCTTAAAATATTACAGCCAAAAAGAAAAGATTCATATCTGCCCAGACTTGACAATTTCTACGTGAATCTGCTGATCCACTGATTGATGTGTCCAAGGGTCGGTTTATTTACTCTGGTTGTTGGCACGTGTCCTGCAGCATGGGACTTTTTTTTCTGCTGAGATCACAATCTGTTGCTATGCGTGTATCTCAATTTCAGGATAGTTGGGTCTGTTTTGAATAAATGGTTACACATTCCGATTTTGGTAGATTAAATAAAATAAAGTAAATTATTAAATCCTGTAGTATCTATCGATTGATCACTGTAGTAGCCATTGTATGTATGCAGTCTATGGCAGCAACTTGTGTTGTTAGCAGTTTCTTCAGACCTACTTCCATTCAGTATTTGAATGCTGTAATTATATGATTCAATTACAAGCCATTAAAGGCAAGTTTAATCATTCATTTAGATGTGAACATGGGTTTATCATTCCCAGATATTGTTTAGATTTACTAAATTTTTGTGAAATATTTCTAATTATGTACAAAACAATGCTGAAACCATAATGTTCTTCAATAATGGCACATAGCAACAATATAAGCAATATGTAGTAGTTATTATTTCTAGATCTATATTTTACTCTTATATTAATTACATATTGTCTCTATTTTTCTATTATTGAATAAACAGTTCATCATTGGACAACATTTATATTTATGAAAACATGTATTGATTATTTTTATTATCCATATTATTACTGTCTAGACTATTCAGCATTGTGTGTAGTTTAGGGAATTCTATCAATTACTGTGTAAGCTGGAAGGTTTATATTCATGCCTATCTGTAACTTGTTGAATGATTTTGTGTATAAATGTGAATGTTTTTATTCAGAAGGAATGGTAAAATGAGTGAATATTTGTACACATTTTAAATAAATGAAAACAAAATCATTGTCTGTCTGTTTTGTCTGTTTTTAAAGAAACAGCAAGTTCGTTTGATATGTGGACTTGGTTTTAGATGAACGAGAATTAATTTATTCTCTAGTGGGAGGGTAATCCTGTTAATCCATTTGGATCCTCGATATATTTCCCGATAATATAATCTGTATGGTGTAATTGATGTAATACCCGTTATTATCTGAGTGTCAAATATAATAATAATTACAGAATAACCCACGAGATCCGAGTAAAATTAATGTTTACAGTTCAGCTTCAGTAGTGGGATAAAAATGTATGTAAATACTGCATCACAATTATTTTTCCGTTAATGATATAGATTCGTTGAAGCCTTTGCGAATGGGAACTAGAGTGAAAGCTTCAAGTAACACAAAAAGATGAAATCAACACTTGGCTATCAAATCGTTACACAGTAGATATCCACCAGGTATATTAAATAATGTGTATTTGATTTCATATCGTGCTAGACTCTATGCACAAGGTGTGTACTCGAAGCTCTACACTATTACTACCCCAGTCAATGGATCAATGACAATATGCACACATTATACCTTCTCAACTCTCTGAGGGAGTATACAAGCTGCCATTTCAGGCAATGGAAGTCTATGTAATGAGCAAGCTTTCAAGCATGGACATGGTATATAATAAATATCCGTATTTCTACTAAGTTTTAAGTTAGCACAGTTTTGACTTTGCGATCTTTTGCTGGAATGACATGTGTACCGTACATCAAATTCCTGTCAAGTTACAGTGTACTGAGAGATCTGTTGTGTAAATCACCACAACATGTAGAATGCTATTCTAAGAAATCGAACCAAGAATTGTGTTAACAGATATTTGATCTATTCAGAATGTGGCAGTGAGTGTTATATTTTACGAGCGCTTAATTTCGAACATATGCGACCAGAAAATATCTATATTTTCTAAATATACAGAAAGAAAAAAAATTCTAAATGCTCCCGGCAGCAAATGTTCAAAATCGCACATCCCATAGATAGCTAACATATTAAAATAAACCTCTTACTACCAGATTATACTTTGTTTGCTTCTATAAGTTTTCCTCTGCATTGACTGTGTAAAATCAAACGCCGTAAACGCGGTGGTTGGCTGAGGGTTAATACATTACCGCTTTAATACATTACATTGCATGGCCTGATTAATGTTCCGTTGAATACCAGGTACCTTGCAAAATTCTTTATGAGGTATAGAAACATCTCGGAATATAATAGCAGATTGTATAACGAATGTTTACTAATACTGTATTTATTATAATATGTTATCAAATGTTGAAATTGTCTTGTCATAAATTTGTATCATGTCTATTTTTACCCTTATCGTAATAGACGGTGTATGCTCTTATATTATGATGCAAACCAAATTAGGCAATAACCCTTTATCCCTTATGCATGTATCTGCTAATATTACTAATGCAAAGAGTTGGGACTAGTTTATTCTCCCACAAAACTTCCGTGAAATAGACAAAGTCCTTTTCAAAATGAAAACTAAAAGGTCAGTCATCCGTGTTTATCCATTTCCCAAAAGCGCATTTGAGTTGTTCTGAATATTTACGAATAAATGCGCATGATAATAACAATAATAATTATTATAATACCAATGACAACAATAATTCGCATAGGTTTTATTTCTGACCTATACGTTATTTATAAAATACAAACGCAAATTTGTCTGTCGGATAAATTTACTTTCAATAGGTTCAACAGCAGCTAGGTTCTCGTTATATGGCTTCCGCTTATAATTTCACTTTATCCTTGTTCTACATGACATTGCATAGACTTAAACGCTGTTAGAGGAAAGCAAGCTGTATAAGTCCATGTGGTTTACAACGTGACATTGCTGTTCTTCGAGGATAATGACCGGGGCCTCGTTGCTCAAAACTGTTGTAGCTACAACTGATTATAAGTCAAATTATGGAAACTAGCTACAGGTATAAGTCCATTGCATGAAACACATTTAACGCTACAATACTTGAGAACGTATTTAGCTGAAACTATTGTAACGATAAAAAAAATATCGGAGAAATGGGGCCCACTAGGGCTATAAGACTATTATCTCCGTCCATTGCCTCTTCCGTGTATTTGTTAGATAAATAAAACAGAGTTTGAGTAGAATCCTTTTGGCTAGCGCTTTCGGTACATACCCACATGCAGGTATATGCTTCTTCAGTCCAATAAACAAGAGATTAACTGACATGACGTAACTAACGGACATAGTAATGAGACATCATACATTGTAAGCCGTTGCGACGTAATAATATTCATATATCAATAGATTAGTGTGTCGTCTTTGCATTCAATTTGGGCATATATTTATCTATAATCTCAATTAAGAAATTTCTAATTTCTGAGCTATAATATATTTTATATCGGATATACCACTTCAAGTCTGATATATCGACAATATGAAGCATTAATGAAATATGTATTATACAGTATAAGTATTAATAAAATAATATTATATTTACCACATAACATAGAGTCTGGGAATACAATAAACCCATGCTATAAATATAAATAGTTTTACCACTGCACTTGTCTATTATAGTGTTTGTGACTGAAAAATCGATATTACATTAGTTTCTACAGTTATTTGATAAATAGAACCTCTCATTCGTGTTCACATATTAATTAATTTATCAAACTCGTTGGCAAACATTATATTATGATCGGCAGAGCCTCGCATAATATCAGTTTTACCAACTCGTTTTATACATTTATTATTATATGACCACTCGTATGAGATCCTCTATATATTTATTTTAAAATACACAAATGCAAAGGTGTTCTCGCCATATGTAGGTAGTAGGCTTTATAGTAGGTCTATAAGCATTTATAATAAAACCTAACGTTACAGTCGGGGGGAGTACAATAATAATAGTTATCACCCAATACTAGCTCAGAGAGGAGATATATGCAGTAGTTAAAATTGATATCTCCTAGGTAATGGAAAGGTTCGCCTCTAAATAAAAGATATACAGAACACTTTTTTTTTTATAACCAGGTATAATTTATTTTTTGAAATATTTATATAGAATTTCATACATTGAGATTGTACACGTTAGGACTTCAAATTGAAGCAATCGTAAAAGATACACTCGATTCCAAATTATCTCCCTTGTCAGAGATGCGAAACGAAGCCTGCTGATTTGAAGATGGCCCTGTTCGCTGAAGAGCTACTGCGCCTGCGTCCTTTGTCGAACTTCTTTTGTAAAGAAAAATGGCGCTCAACGTGATGTTTTCTGGGGAAGTATCGGTGGTATTTCTGCTGCAATAAGCGATCTGCGAAGAAGACGACCAATTCAATATCACAGCGTATTGATGGAATCTTCCTGTAATTAATAGATTACATTTCCGTGCTTTGTTATTTGAATTTATCCAGTTTGTTTACTAAATCAAGCGAAATGAAACTGTTGGATATTTCGCTTGTGGTTTTTATCCATAGTTGTAAACAATCTACAGCGGAAAAAAATAGCTTTCTTACTGTGATATGACCATATGTGTCTCATATTGTCGATATAGCAGACTTGAAGTGGCATATCCGTTTTATCTGAGCATTAGCGTAGCTTCATAATAATTGAAATACACTCATTGAGCATTTGATGAGGATGCAGTGAACTCGTAGAGGGGACAACGTACTTGTAAACAGGAATATAAAGCAGACTTTAAAAATGACTAAGAATAATATAGGACAATGTTTATGGCTGAGTAATGATAATGTTTTACCGCACTGAAATGATTGTTGACATAACGTCTTCTATTTCTACTTCTAAACTTGAAACTCGCAGTTTTGACAATAGAGGTCTTGCATGTGATGTCATGAAATTATGTCATTATTTGTGTGTGTGTGTGTGTGTGTATGTGTTTAGTATTGATGATTGGTTGAATTGATATATCGAACAACCAATGAGCGAATGAATCGTTCATTAAATGTGAGAAGTGAGCAATTTCATTCAGCATCAAGTGTGGGTATATTATTGTCGCGGGAAGAACAGTGTGTTCAGTAAATTGACAAGAGATGTTAAGAGCAAGTTGAAATGGATATGGTTAGAAAATAATGTGATGTTTAGCAGGAAATTGGGGCTGATGGTAGTGCAATGGTAGATGCATTTGATCCCGGCATCAGTATTCATTATTGGCGTAATCATTATTAGGGGTGCATTGATACAGATGTATAATTTTTCTGATTTATGATCATGGGATACGTGTGTGAAGTAGATTCTGATGTGTTGAAACATACTTCATCTGAGTGAAATCCATACAGAATATAGATATTGTGTTCCTATACATGCGGTAATTGACCTGTTGGATAACGTACATGAATGCCTCGTGTAAACACTAGCCAGTAAACAAATGAACAGCTAAGACCATGGGAAAACTAGGACTCCACTATTTTCATGGAACACGCATAAGTTAGCTGATACTTAATAGGAGAACATTTAACTATTTCAAATCACACTGCTGTATTGATATATATTTATGTCTTATGAAACTACTTAATCATAGCAATAACTCATTTATTCACAGAAATATCCAGGCTCTTCCATCAGCTGTGCACCTGCTCCATAGCTTCCAATAGATAATGACCAAATGAATTAATACGAGTAATTACTGCAAAACAATCATCAAAATTCATTTATTTGGTTACAAAATTAATGCCTAGATATCTGTGCAATTAATTAAATACATTTTGCAACTGAGATTTGCCAAAATTTTGTAATAAAAGGGATGGGGCCCCTATTCTCCACCTTTTGCTTTGCCAAATCGCCATCGTGGCAATATTTCGGATCTTTTTGTTTTTTCTGATCAAACACATTATTGAGGTATCATATCGCATATAATCGTATCATGACCTGTGAATCGTGATATGTATCGTATCGTAAGAAAATGAATCGTTGCAGGCCTAATCATGATAGGAAGCACTGTCTGTACCATGGCAATGGAGTTGCCATCCTTCAATGTTCGAATTGAAGGGGGTCGTGGAGGTCATTTTTGCTTTTCTGATTAAATCAATATTGTCTGTTGCCATGTGTGCATAAAGATTTATATATTAATAACATCATATTCAGTGAGAATGTTGCAGTATCTAGCAACTCTCCTCTATATAGATGTATTGCATATGGGTGAATTATTCCAGCTGCAACGTAAAACACTAATTCATTCTATATTGATGTATGAGAGGGAGGTTGGCGGCCCATATTAAATAATAATGTAAGATTTAGTGTAAAATTAGTAACAATGTCAGATTCAGTGAGGGTTATGTCTCTTCAAATGTATTATTCTGTCCTTTTATTTACTTCACTAAGTACCAATCTGGGACGGGTGGTAGAATGATGCCATGGCTGTGGAGTGGCAATGCAGTTATCATCCTTGGTCTTGTCAGTACCAGCTGGTGCTCGCAGGTTTACTGCAACATTCAGAGCTATGGATGTTGCAGGTTTCCTCCTGCCCTAAACTGACATGCTGTGATATAAGTGAAAGAATCATGAAAGCGGCTCTAAACCCAATTACATACATCAGCATTAACGTGTTGGTTTTTTTTTCATTTTAATCCCAGTGCAAACTTTTGAGTTGAGCCTGAAATCAAACTCAAAAGGTTTTGTAACTTTATCATGTTTTTAAAAAAAATCATTTTGGAGATTGGCATGGTACAAATGCATACATACAGCAGCATGAATTTTTACTAGAAAATTTCTCCTACATCCATAGATATATATTTGCTCCTAGGTATTTGACGACTGTGCGTTATCTAACTCTGTGCGAGAAGAAATGTACAAGTGCTATCCCGATGCTAAACGTGCACACCTAAAGAGTGGAGGTAACTTCCCCTATCTCAGCCGAAGTGCAGATGTCAATGTTTTTATACAGGTATGCATTTTATTTTCTTGGTTGGTTGTGCAGGTGGTAGAACGTTAAGACTTCCGACTTCCGGATTCAAAACCCGTCCCGGAAGCTCGGCTTCAATATTCGCGAAAGTTACCTTTCTGACAAGATATTGATAGGATGCGCTGTCTATACTGTAGCAATGCAAATATCATTCTTGGTCTGTTAGTACCAGCCGGTGCTTGCAGGTTTACTGCAACATTCAATGCGGGTTTTCCCCTGCCTTAAACTGACAAGCCATGATATGAGTGAAAAAATCTTGAAAGTGGCTTTAAACCCCAGTTCAAAATTAATTTTGCTTGGTTTGTTTGTGGTTTTGAGCCGCTTTAAAGATTCTTTCACTAATGGCTGCCATGTATGAACTAGGATGGATTTCCATTGGCTGTTGATGCTAGGTCACAGAATATCCTTTTGCAGTTAGAATAGATATACCCACTCCAGACACATCAGAGGTAGCCACATTATGTACAGGATAACATCCTAGTGAAAATCAGGGGTTCAGACATTGCTTTTCAAGGGTTGACCGTTACGAGGATGGTATCCAACTTAAAATACAGCACACATTTCACGTGCGCTTCATGAGCCTGCCTATTCTCAGGCTGGATTGTCAGGCATACATCGTGGATTGTCAGGCATACATCGTGGATTGCCAGGCATACATCGTGTTCCATCCACGGTGCATGAAAACATTGTGAAGCACATGCTGTTGATGGCTACAGTGACCGTTTCAAAAGACTTGATGAATTTTGGTTGATATCTTTGCAACCTGCATAGCTCGAGTGGTAAAGCGTAGGACTCGTAACCAATAGTTCGATCCTGACTGTCAAGATATTTTGCAATGTGTGGGTGATGGTACACTGCAGTATGAAATGTACAAATCCACACAATCTCAAAATATGAATTTCAATATTGTACATTCCTTAATGATAATGGACAGAAAACTGTACATTCGTGAAAAATAATCGACAGATTTACAATGGACAAAAATGGCTGTATTTTAATAACCAACTCGGAGCTGACCAGTCCTTGCTTTGTCCCGTGTTATGCTGAGTGTCAAGCAGGGGAACAACTATCATCTTTTTGTCAGTGACTTCTAGTATGACACGGCTATAACTCGAACCACATGCATCGTCCTACTGCTCTCCGGGCATTTTAAACTAGATTAATTTGCTTGAAAATCCACTTATAATTCATTCGTTAGAATAAGAGTAATTAATATAAAACAATGATTTGATATAACATACTAATTCATTTTGAATTTTGCACAGATTCATCTCAAGCAGTTTGATGCTACTCCATACCGAGGAAAAGAAATAACGCCAGAAGAACAAGAGGTATACAACAGCCTCGATGCCAATGCAAACATCGGCGACTCTTAATGAAAATAGCGCAGTGCTATTAACATCTCCTCCATTTTGTCTTTCACATTCCATGGAGAGTAAAGCTTGGTCCTTAGTCCTGTTTTCTGTAACTTAGATTTAACGGGTCATGTCAGTGAATATTTAGTTTATTTTTTCCCCAACAAGTTGTTCTCTCCAACTATAGTTTGGTTGATATGTAAATTTCTATTGGCTGTAATATTTTTATGAGCCAGTGCTCACAGGTTTACTGCAACATTCAGTGCTATGGTTGTTGCGGGTTTCCTCCTGCCCTAAACTGACAAGCCGTGATATAAGTCACAAGTGAAAGAATCTTGAAAGCAGCTCTAAAACCCAATTGAAAAAAAACAATTAAGATAACTTATTTACCGTTTATCATATATACCAAAAGATATTTGTATATACTTCGTGGACCCCTAATGTAGCGGTACATCGAGGGTTGACTGTATGTAGTGTACATACATCTGTACTGATAATACTTATTTATCTACAATTTGAAAAAAAAGTGGCTCAATTGTTTTTGTTGGCTTTGAAAAAGTGTCTGGTAGTACATTAATCTGGTACAGATATAGACGTACTAGTATACTGTGTCAGTGTGAACAATTGTATCAATTCATGGAATGTCATAATTTTAGTTTCATTCAATATAATTAGTTATGTTGTTTTGCATGTTTAGTGAAGATGGAGATTGGCATGTTACTTAGGATTTAATATATATATATATACACATTTAATAAAATGAAAGACATTGGTTTGCAACAAGACATGGAGGTTACTTTGAGGGAATGTTAACCAAAATTCCTCCATAATCTCTTGATTTGTGTATGTTTGTATATATATATAATATGTTTAATTTCAAATCTGTAATATTATCTATAGTGTTCATGGTGTTTATGATAGTAAATGTTTGTGAACACTGTGAATGACAGCAATGCTATATTGATTGAATTAGTGCTTTACAGCGCAGGAGGAATATTTCACCCATACATGACAAGCAATGCTATTGAGAGGGAGATAACTTTGTAATTGACCTATCGCAAAGCCACAGTCACTTGAAATGGATGTCAAACCTTTCCACGTGTTAAGCATGTAAGTAATAGCACCGATCCTGAACATTCCTATTAGTACGTATTAGCATTTCTTGCAAGTACATGGTTTCACGATATCATTAACACCAGACTTACAAAGTTTCACCGGCATTATACTTGCCTGGCAAGGTATTGTTTGTCGGACACTTACCGTGCAACTAATGATATGTAAAACTTGATGCATTGCTGTATCGCCACCCAGGAGACCGACAGATCACGATAGGTTAATTACATAATCAGCCCAAGGGCAAAGTGCAATTGTTTGTTTTGTTCATATATTATCTGTAAATTTTAGATGATGAATTAGTGCATTACGTCGCAGCGGGAATATTTCACCCATATGCAACGACGTAAATTTTAGAGCAAATTACATTAGTTAAATCAAATATGGATGTGATGTCATTGAATATTAACACATTAGTAAAAAAAAAATGGAAATGTTGGGGACATTGTAAAACGCGACACATATGGGTAAAATACCTAAATAAGCATGTTATCACATATTGATTTGCAGATTTGTTTGCTATAGTATACATATTTTGATGCCTGGACATTTATTTAGATACCGAATAATTGTCTGCATATTATATACTACAGGTGTGACACATTAGGTATTTCACACCATCATATTTTCATTTATATTGAATATGGCACAGCAAATATTTTGTATACAAAGATCATTGTATGAATATCAATAACATACAAGCAGGACCATAGGAACCCAAATATTATTGAATTTACTTCCATTTCTTCATGTGTGAGTGAGCTAGTGCTGGAAGTTTTACTTGGCTACGAGAATATTTCACCCATTTTCAACTACGATATTAAGTCCCTGGTACATATGGTGCATGTATCGAAATTCATTAAGAATTATAAGGAACCAGCGGTTGAAATGAGAACAGAACCAATCAAGGCCTTGATGATAATCATTTCGTGCAGGTTTCACTCGTGTGCATACTTCCTCCCGATATCCACAATCATGACAACTAGGGAAATAGTTCAATGGAGAATACATATGCATATGTATTCTATGTATTAATAAGTGAACCGTTCAGTGAGCAGTAAATGCATATGTATGCATACATTTCAATGTGGGTTTGGACTGCATAGAGTTTTGTATGAAAACCCAAAGCATGAAGCGAATGGACTGGATGCATGCGCAAACCGATTTCCTGCTATTTTTCTATCCCGTTCAGCAAACTACTAGATGTAGAGAAAAGTATTGTATTGTAGTGTATGCATTCTCCATTGAACACACCCATGGATGGATAGCCTGCAATGCTATTATTAGCCTAGAATAACAACTACCCATTTCCGATTTTGCCAAGCTTTACTCTCTGATTGAGAAAATATTATGCAAATTGTTTTGTACATATTAACGAATTGTGTATTGTATATCATATGCATCTTTTATTTTTGCCAATACAACTAATTAATTAATTGGTCATACATTTGTTTGAATGTTATATAATAAAATGATATTGAATTTAATAATTATTTGTTTGGTTATTTTTTCTTCCAATACTAGAGGCAATATATTTTACATGTTAGTATAGTGAAATATATATATAACAATTAAATAATGTAAATCTCTTGAATTCAGTACAAGCAATATGTAAAATCAGGTTATTTGTCGTTCCAACAAATTCCTGTTGTGAATTTACTGGTAGTCCGAAAATGTAATGACATTTTAAAGATGTGCTCAGGAAGACTTTGTCATAAAATCCATTGGGTATCGAAGTACACATCAAACACAAAAGACTGATCTTCCAAATATGCTCAACATTTATTCAATCTGTTCATAATTCAACTAGCACTACAACCACACGTCATTATTAGATACATCCATTATGACAAATATGTAGCAAGCATCACTTTCATGTACCATCATTCTGATTGTGATATCCAAAAATTTGATTTTACAAAACCATTAAAATCCTTCCACTCGTAGCACTTTCAAGTGCTTTCAACCGTGGTTACCAAGGATTTGATATATCTTAATAAATTTCAAAACGACAAAAAAATTAAGGCAAAATTCTTCCGTCTTTAGATCCTGGTATTAACCTCTGATATGGAGCAAAGTTTTGTCTTCCTTTTAGCTTTCTCCTCCATATCATGTGAATGCCAGACTCGGAGCATAGTCTCTTGTGAATACCGTGTTTGTTGATGCGCTTCCAAGCACTGGGTGTGTAGTGCTTTATCAATCTCCCTCTCACTGACTGCAGACACACGGTGGCCCACTGGGTCTGTTCTTTAACAACACTTGGTTTGTATAATGTGGAGACACAACTGGACAGCAGTGTTTGAAACTGTCTGGAAGTCTGAACACAGAATGCAGCCTGGCGTGGGACCACTGAGACAAGTTTTGAAAATACTCTGAAAAATGGGAGAGAAAAAATAATCAAATTAATTATTTTAGCAAACTCTTTATGGTACCTGAATATCAGCATATAAACTGAAGAAGAAAAAAAGAATGCCGTATTTTTTTCCAACACTTTTAAAGTTAAGAAATATCAATGTTCACTACCATTCACTATGGTAATTGAGGGATAGAGTATGGTCTACACCTATACATATAGTGTATTAAAGTATAGTTTTGCCTTGAACTATGTACAGTTGCACACATTTGTTGAAAAAAGAAACATGTATTGCAAATCCATCAACCGCCTGTTTACAAATACATAAACTGGGCCTGTTAGCTTGCTGTTCCATCAACAGGGTGTTGCCCCAAACATGACGTCATGCCACTATGACGCATTGTATGTACGTCACCAGCTCGTCATTTCACTTTATCGTCTAATAAAGTAATTTCAGCGCCTTTCATCTCACACCGTACTATATTAGAATGTAAATTAAATGAATTGATGTGTTTAAATTACTTAATTATTAATTTAATATGTAGTTGTCGCATCAGTCTGGGAAAGATTCCAGCAGTGACTGGATTGTGACTTTAACATTATATCAACTTGGCCCAAAACCTATAACCACTCTATCTGGCTGAGATCATTAGCACGATTATGAGCATTTAATGTCAAACTCTGCAACATTCTCCCCTGCCATGGTGACTTGTCCTCGAGTCACTAATCCAGCCACCGAGTAGTTAAGAATTCTCTATCGGATAATCCTGGAAGTATGACCACTAATAACATCGGTGTGGGGGGGGGGGGGGGGTGGGGCCTTTGTTGTATGACCAGGATACTGGGATTCGAACCAGAATTACCAGGATTGTGCCTCAAACACTCTACCGACTTAACTATGTTAATCCAAGTGATAATCCCTATGATGGAGTCCAACATGAGAATATTATATCACCACCCTGCCATAATTACAATTACTAAAGGTCCTCACTAATTTATATGTGTATTGCATCATTATGGCATCATAATATAAATATGAATGACAAATACATATGTGGTGGTAGGATATTAGGATATTGCCATGTGGATACAATGCATATGGATAGGTAGCATGTGCATGATGCGTATATTCATTAGATTAAAATCACAATTAGTCTATAAATTTATAATTATGTAAACAAAAAGGTTGAACATGACCCCAATGACATTTACAATTATATTGCATTTTACAAAAGGACTCAATTAATGTGTTTTTAATTTTGCTGATATAATGCTAACTAATCTGTAATATATTATGTGTATCTACCTCAACATAGTTACTAATGTCCCACAGGACAGTTCACTTATATCGTGGACTGTGAACACGCTGGCGAATGAAGTAGGAAGTGCTATTTTGAAAACTACTTTCCTAAGATATTAGTCAACAAATACGTAAAACATCACGCCTTTCAGTAACCATGTACTTTCTAAACATAATCGGTTATGCATTTTCTCATATTCCAAAGTAATCCTCTGAATGCTCGATATATACTGGGAACTATTTGCAGGAAATATCATGTTACAACAGGAAGTTGTGTGTCGGTCGAACATGGAGATGGCGTAAACAATTTTTGACATCGTGTTAGCATCCTTTTTCTGTCCATGTCTTGCAAACAAGTTTATTTACAGGTGAGACATGCAGTCAGTGATAAATCTTAAATGTGATATTTATCTCAAAGATGTCATAGTAGGGCTTCCCTCTCATAAACGTGACTAACGTAAACGTTACACGGTAAAGCTATTTATTATTAAATTCCTGTTTTGTTGTGTTGTGTTGTATACGTTTTCGTTCAATGATGAAATATTTGTTAGTTATGTTAACTGGTTAATCGTTACATTACACAACAGTCACAAGCCGATATGTCACACATGGTGTTAATCAGTGTTAATCGTTAAAGAATGGTCGAGTAATTACTCTAACATGAACATGGTCTAGCTAGTTTCCAGAAAGCAGTTAGCTTTAGTATTTACCATTGCCATTTCTCATTTCTACTAGATAATGGTGACAGGGAAGTAGGTGACTGGTTTGTCATCATGACGGGAGGGGGAGGTTGTTGTGTCAGAAGGCGGACCAAAATAGGCCCTGCCCCTGGAACAGAGTCTGAGTACCACATCATTGAAATACGACCAAAAAGACGGCTGAGAATTAGGCACATTAATCCCATTCCCAGGGACGAGAAATTCGAAAAGGAAATGGAAACACAACTGGCATACAGGCGCAAAGGTTATCCTTCCAATCTGGTCACCAGTGGTGTGATGACGATGCCAAAGAAGCATGTCGTTAGTGACAAACCTCAGGGCCCACATTCGGACATGTTGCCGAACACAATTAACTTTCACACAGATCACCTGATAACACCCATTACAGAAAACGGAAACATCTCGAAAGAATCAACGTTTAGCTGCACTTCTCCTATGAACATAAGTGGCACCCACTCGGCATCCAGCGTCATGATCGCCATGGATAAAAACCAACACGGTCAAGGACAGGCTAACTCAAAAGTTCAAGGTGATATGGTCCTCAGTGGTCATGCTTTAGAAAATGGAGACCCACGCGAAAACGAAGTCGGTGATAGAAGTCACTGTAGTAGCTCGGTGAAAACTGACTGCGTGTTGTTTTTCATTCATGGTGTTGGTGGCTCGAGCGATATATGGAGTCCCCAGTTGGAATATTTTGCCAATGAAGGTTATGAGATCGTGGCACCTGATCTGATCGGACATGGTTTCAGTGAGACACCAACTAATGCTAAGGCATACCACTTTGATGAAATTCTGGCAGATGCTGAAGAAATATTTGACAGATATTGTAAGAGGAAGAATGTTATCATTGGACATTCATATGGGTAAGAAGATTTAGCGAAATGCTTTTAACCATAATCTATGATAGTTTAGAAGACAATGGAATGAATCATGGTAGTAGTCATAATATAAGGCTATGTCACATAACATCACTTGTTTAAAGAATCGTTCATGGATCATGCCCTTAATCAGTTAATAGAACTGCACAACAACAACAAAAATCGATCTTATTTTTTATATTTATTTTTTTTGTTATTGGGGTTTATAACCGCTTTCAAGATTCTTTCCCATATCACGGCTTGTCTGTTTAGGGCAGGAGAAAACCCACAACATCCATAGCGCTAAATGTTGCAGTAAACCTGCTGATACCGACAGACCAAGGATGATAACTGCATTGCGTTATTAATCAATTACTATGGAATATTAATATGACATTGTTGTTTGTTTCAGGTGTTCCTTCGCAACAGTGTTAGGACGCCGACGTACTAGACGTGTTCACAAGCTGGTGCTGATAAGTGGAGGCGGCCCCACCCCCCTCAACCCCCAAATTAGTGTCTTTACGATTCCTGTGTGTGTACTTGGCTGTGTCAGACCCTGTGTGGAGTGCTCCTTTAAAAAGTAAGTTTTCATCGTGTTCCATCCTGTTTTAAATCATACTCAATTTACTGCAATTTCCTGTTTACCCTGCATATTGCCTCCTGGCTCCAGTTTCCAAACGTTTTCCCTTTTCAGTCATTAAAATTATCTTAAATGGAATATTGAATCTGATATAGTGTGAAATTTCATTAATGTATATGTGTGACATATACATCGTCAAACAGGTGGGTATGGTTGCCAGTGTATTCATTAACCATACTAAATTCCTAAGCAAAATACAAGATATGTATTGTTATATTATTAGCCGCTGATCATAATAGCAAAAGTATCTTCCGGAAGGAAACAATTTTGAAGATTTGCATAAAAAATTAGGAAATTGTTGTCATAAGACATTATTTTTAAAACACAAACAAAAATCATCCATGAAGACACAACTGGAAATCTCCTTATACATTCTAGACAGTAGAGAGCTATGCACCCATTTTTATGACACTTTTATTATTGACTTCTCCATTAAAATTCATGTTCATGCAATCTCAGTCATCACAAATTTGGAATTCCATGTATAAAAATCCTCAACAATTCCAGGAGTGCATTCTCCAAGAAACCTGTTATTCCGCCCAGTGAAGCATTTGCCATTCCGACGTACGTCCTTCGTCACACAATGAACGGCCAGATTTGGCCGGATGGTGATGAGCTGTTCCACAACTGGTTGATGTGTCCGACACTCCTCATCTACGGTCTACAGGATCAGTTGGTGTCTCTACAAGAGGAGAGGAACATGGAAGAGGTAGGAACATATCCTCTTCAGAGAATAGTACAAGCAGTACATATGCATGCAAGCCATGATGCGAGTGAAACAATCTTGAAAGTGGCTTTAAACCCCAAATCA
>JAUTBT010020896.1:0-21057 GCA_032361225.1 Lepetodrilus schrolli
CTCTACGATTTGATACAACATTTTGAGGTGTATCTTTTGAGTCTACGAGATTTGGCATGGATTGGCTTTGGGGTGCTCTTTGCCATAGTTGTGATTATTTGTTTCCTTGTCTTATGTATCAGGTAAGTAACAGCTGTGTAATTATATATGCTCTGAAAATGAGGTCCATGGTATAGGTACATACAGCTCACTGCACATGACGAATCACTCTGAACACCCTCGAGTTACTTCCCCTGGGTACATAATCTATCTGACTTACGTTCCAGGTAACCCGAGGAGAGCCGATTGCTGACGAATAGTAGCACAGTGGTAGATCGATGAAAGCAAACTATAGAGTTCCAACCCGCATCGGAAACTCGGTGTAAATCTCCGCGGACATTAGTTTTTCTGTGAGGTCAGTTATTATCCTTGATTTGCATGTGCCAGCTGGCGCTCGAAGGTGTATTTTAGCTGTGCGCAGGTTTCCGCCTCCAGTAATCTGACATGCAGTTATATGAGTATAATAATCTTGAAAGCGGTTCAAAACACCCAAAGCATACAAACATGTGAATGTATATATTATTCTAGTATTGGTATACTACAGCTTACTACTCGCTCCCTCTCCATGTCAAGCTTTCAAACAACATAGACATTTATAAATCAAGACTTACTTATTCAGACAATATTATGAATGTTAAACCCATTGTACGCCTTGAGCATGCATTAGTGCCAGGATATGTTTCTATTGCGCAATACAAATCTTCACTATTATTATTATACTACTGACCACTGATGAATATTATTAGCCATGGAATTGTAGCATATGTGCATCAATGTATCAAGCTTGCTAAATAGTCGTTATCGAATACAATAGTAGCAAAATGTGAGGTAGGCCATAGTCTATGCCCTTTAAATAATTAACAACATATATTTTATACATTTTCAGAAAAATATGCCTGACGAAAAAGAACTTTTCATATCCTATTGTGATTCCGGAAATGATGAACAATATAAATGTAAGTATATTATTATCATGTATATTTTAAACAACCCATAGCTGTTCAATTCCTTTGGTGCTTTTGGAACACGGTTCTATTTGCAAATTTGTATTGATCCAAAACTTAACTTAGTATTTTAATATATTAATTAGCATATATATCAAGTTATTGTTTTTATTCGGGAAGGCTATCTTAGTTAATGTATAACGTATATTTCAGACTACTGAAAACAACACGAAACCTCCCTTGAATTTGAGAACAGTTGATAGTAGTCACCAAAGATAATTTAATAACACTACATATATCTTAACGGATGCTACACTGAATGATTCTACAGACACTCAACATCATACAGCATGTAAAGATCTCAAAGAATTAGATATTGCGCGAAATCTGGATAATAGTGAATCGGTAAATCCTAATCTGGTAACTAACAACGAAATGATGTCTACTACTAATGAACTTCAGGTTTCCTCTCAATCTGACTCCAGTACGTCATCTAATTCTAAAAATACAGTATCTTCCGTAGTGTCAGATAACGGGACAGTAGCCATGACTGGGAATTGTAGTCCTGAAGGAATTAGTAGCAGTTACATCCACATTGGAGATGGTGGAGAAATCGTACAATTCTCATCCCATTACAAACAACACTGACAGGACGTCCACTGAGAATGAATCTCAGGTTTCCTCCACCTCTGAATCCAGCACGTCACCTAAATCAGACAACGGAACGTCATCCACGACTGGAAATTGTAGTCCTAGTAGCAGTTACATCAGGATTGGAGAGAGTTGAGAAATTCTTCATACTCATCCCATTGCCAACATTGAAAATATGTCTACTGAGAATGAAACTCACGTCTCCTGCACCTCAAGTACATCATTTAAGTCTCAAGACGCATCATCTTCCGCGCTGACATCTAACGGGAGGTCGTCCACCACTGGAAATAACAATCCCGAAGAGACCAGTACCAGTTACCTCAGGATTGGAGCCTGCGTACAAATCATGCATTCGGCGGACACATCCAATGATGAACCAGACCCTCCTTCCTGGGCACAAGTATCTGGAATCTTCTCTTGATGCACCGCCGGAATTCTTCATCAGGATCTTACGTAACTCACGATAAGGTCCAGGACGCTTCCGAGGAGACCAACATATCGCCGGCATCACCGGAAGTGACCTCAGAGTCAGTTGCTCATCTCTCACATTAACCTCCTCCTGACGATCCACATACATTTCTGGTGACTTCCGGTGTTGCCGGATGTGTCTGAAAGGGTTTAACTTCCATTTGTATTAGGGCAGTTTTACAATAGATGTAACACATTCAAAGAGGTCTAAATTTAGAGCTATATATTGTAAACATTCCTTCATTCTTCTCGTAGCATACACCATACAGAAAAGTAAATAGAAAGCAATATTCATCAGAAATTAAGTATAATTGGGAGAAGAATCAAAATATCGAAATGAAAATCATCTTGTAAAATGACTCCAAACAATGAAAACGTACTGGTTTTCAATAATGTATCTGTTTTAAATTGTGCTACATACTACACACATATACACACACACACACACACACACACATACACACACACACACACACACACACACACCTGCTAAATAAATAGCAACAGCGATATATTATTCTTAGTCATAACTAGACCATCTGTCAGGGGGTTTGCGGGGGGTGAGGCAGGTTTAGAACTGGTTAACCTATAAGTCTAAAAACTAAATAAAAACTAAATAAATATTGTTTCCTATCTCTTTAACTGGACAACCACTCGTGACGATGATTCGTCTGTAAAACTGGGCTATAAACGAAGTATAGGCTTTGTTGTCTATTTAACAACATTTAATATATTTGGTTTAATATTAATTGTTTGCGTACATACACGTACCTTATAATCATGTATAAAATCTACTTCTAACGAGATTTCTTTTTTTCTATAGACCTAAGTGCGGCATACCTTAATTACGAGAGTAGAGTATGTTATTAAACATTACAATGCCAGACATTATGTGCATGCATTGAAACTGTTTCCTAATCATGTATTTTTAGTAATATATGCAGGTTTATTCGTATGATATTCTACTGTATCGTGCCATTTTTCATTTATTCTAAACCGAATATGAATTTTCAATATCAGTAGTAGTATGGTATACCGTTCATCCTATGTGTGCTGCTCCTGGTGATACTAATATATACTACTACTACTACTACTACTACTACTAAGAAGAAGAAGAAGAAGAAGGAGGAGGAGGAGGAGGGAGAAGGGAAAGGGAAAGGGAAAGGGAAATTTCTAATAAGTAAATATTGTAGAGAGAGAGATAAAACACCAAGAAGGACACTTAGAACACACATACTTAGAACACACCTACTTAGAATTTGGGCATAGTAATTCTATTGTGGCTGTTATAAAACCGCTCAGCAATAATACTATGTATGCGTTCCTTTAAATTTTATTCTCATAAACAAGAAAACCTATCGTATTATAACGGTCTAAGTAACGGTCCAAGAAGCGGTAGATAATCGTTTCAAAGAAACAGTTATATCAGTGTTTCACCCTTGAATGTGGGGTTGTGGAAGTAGGTCGATTGAGAATGCCAATGTGAAGTTGTCCATTGTGGATGTGCTGAATGTACACATTTGGACATGTACTGTCCAGTGCTGATAGGATGATTGATTGCCTGGCTGTTTGATTGGGGATGTAGCCACTGCTGATGCTGTTGTTGTAGTTATTTATTGTTTAAAAACTAATTCTGTTCAGATTGTCACTGCTGTTATGGTCACTGCCGTTATCGTGGCTTAAGTAACGGTAAGGACAAATGTTGTCACGGCTTGGACAACTCAACAGATTGTGTATTAAACATACAAATACACAGCTATGTTTTGCTTGTAATCTGTAGAAACTATGAAAATTCAGACAAAATACACTATTAAACAAAGAATTAATATAGATATTCAATCTATTTGGCTGTAACGGCAGTGGCAGTTTGGTATAAGTAGGGGGGGAAAAACCGTAACGGCATGGGGACAGTGGGGTTTTCATTTATATTTTTAAAACTACATTTCTAATTATATGGTCTGATTGCCTTGCATAAATGTGTGGTGAGTGACATCAAATAAAGTTATTTAGACTTCAGGATCCGTTTTCATGTGTAAATGCACTCTTCTTGATATCAAAATTACTTCCTTTACACAATACTCGCAACATTATCTATGTATTGATTACTATTTCATTTTGTAAAAACATGTGTGATAAATGTTTTTGCATTAAAAAATCCCTGATAAAAAAAATAAGGACACACAAACACGCGCGCGCGCACACGCACACCACACACACATACGCGCACACACACAAACGCACACACACACCACACACAAACACACACGCGCGCGCGCACACACACACACACACATAGGGTAGGGTGGGGCAAGACACACCCCTTAACCCTCTCCATGCTGAAGGCAACCGGAGATGCCCTAAAGGGCTTTACCTGTGCCTAATCCAGCAGGGAGAGGGTTAAGCAAGAACTGACATATTTTCCTTTACAAAAGCATGAAAAGTTATACAGAACACAGACAAGTGCTATAGATGGGTATATTGTTGATCTATGTAATGTGCTAACATTTGTATCCGTGTACGTTGCCAGCAAAACGTGGCACGATTACACTATTTTTCGAGTTGCCACGTAGGTTTCCACTATTGTTCATATTGCTTGTTAGTATAATCATGATGTTGTACCTATGTTTTACTATTGCCGATGACTGGTGGCTTCCAAATGAGCGATACCGGTAGTAGCATCTATATTTCATTGCTAAGAAAAATAAAACAAAAACACTATGCAATTAATGTATATAGTTGTTTTCAAAATTGACGTTACGTTAATCGCACTGGCTCTCATCGCAGACGTTACTTAATAGAATGTAAACGTTACTGTTGTCAATCACTACCGACACAAATTCATTTCCTATAAAATGAGAGTCCCAACATGACATTAAATAATAATGGTCGGCTACTATATATAACCATATATGCAACATTCGGGCTTAATTATCTACATGATTATCACATGTGCAACAGAGAAAAACATCAAAAATCGAGGATCGACCCACAGTAACTGTCGCTTTTGCTATTAAAGACATACAATGACAGTTTGTTGACATAGTTCATGGTCAACCGTATTTTACCCGGAAAGAGGCCCACATACGCGATAAATACAAAAATATTATTTACATATTTTTAAAATATTGAAATATTGAAAACCAGTGGGAAATGCAGAAATGGTAGCTTGCTCTCCAAAATACGTATGTATGACCATGTTGACCATAAAATGATGTCAACAAACCACATGTGATTGCATGCCTTTAGAACAAAGTTTAAATTTGTAATTATTAATAGACATAACTAGAATCGTTAGAAATAGAAACAGTTTGTATGTTGTGTGAATATGTTAAATATTCGAGCCAATAATAAATGCTTCGTTAAACTTATATAGGAATGTATCGCACGTAAAATATTCACATCCAAGACAAGGGCGGTTAACTCTAGACATTAACTGTTTCATGTCAACCAAAGAAATGTGTCATAATTTTGAGAGAGTAGTTTTCGAATACAATGAACATTCTAACACGTCTTGGGAGCCACACGGACGTAGCGGACATTCTATGGTGGCTGACGAAGGTAATATATATCTGTTCGGTGGATATAACCCACGCGGAAATGGCGTAGGCGCTAACACAGTCAACCCATCGGTTCTGGTAGAACTATGGAAGTTCAATATTGCCACCTCCAAATGGACAAACCTTACGACTGGTGGGATTCCCAACACTTGCGCTAGCTCCTGCCTGGTAATGCATGGAAAGAAGTTGTACATCTACGGAGGAACAAGCTATCCTTTCGGACAAATGATAAGCAATAGTGTGAAAGTCTGTGACATTAGTAATGTGTCGGTTACGGGCAATGGGGCGTACTGGTACCTCCTGGAAACAAACCCGAACCTGTATAACTGCTTGGATTCCGGCGACAATATGCCCCCGAAGGCATTTGGCCAGAGCTTGATTTTATACAACGATTGTCTATACACGTTCGGGGGAGCTGTTGGAGTCTACGACGAAGCTGTCAACGACCTTCATCGGTTGGTTTGTCGAACTTTGACCTGGGAGAGGCTGTCACCGTCTGGTGATGTACCGTCGGGGAGATACAGTCACGAAATTGCCGTATACCACGGAAGGTAATTTGGATTCTCGTTCCTGGTATTTTCCCGGAAATATACATGCAACAGCCGCCTGAGACATTTGACCAAGCAGTAAAGCAATAGGCTATATATACTTTTAGGATTTTATAGTTGGAATTAAGCAATTAAATTCCATTCCACCTTAACGCGTATTTTACTATAACGTACACCATAACGTATGTCGTCGCGTATGAGTGAAATATTCCCAATGCGACCTAAAGCATTAATTCATCCATTACCATAACTTACGTGTGCTTGTAACTCGCCCGTGATGTAGAATGGCAATAGCAGTTATATATATAAAACGGCATAGATCTAACCTATTTAGTGTGCTTGTACCTGTAGGTTGCGCAGTTATCACACTATCTTCATAGTATGAATTCTTTGTTGTTTGCAGGCTCTTCATCTTCGGCGGCGGTCGTTTAGATTTCGCGGAGACCTTGACCTACATATATGCCTATGACTTTACATCAAATAGCTGGGAAAAGATCAAAACTACACGTGACCGATCGCACGGCTACCCGTGTGCCAGATGCAGTTTCGGACTGGTACAAATTGACGAGTTTGTGTACATCTGTGGAGGACGATTCTACTCAGACACCGTTCCACACGAACCATTATCAGACATTTGGCAGTTCTCCTTGAAGTCGTTCCGCTGGCAGGAACTTCCGGTGGTTTTGCCTGAACCGTTGTATTTTCACAGCGCTGTTATCTCCCCTTGTTACGACCTCCATGTTTACGGCGGGGTTAGGTCACTAGGAGGCGTAAGGTCATGGATGATGTTTAGATGGAGAATCCCGTATCACGTGCCGAAGCTGATGGAGCTCGCATGGAGCACGGTGACCAGCAAAATAAAAAACTGTGACAAGTTGTCAAGAGAAACTTTAGAGTTGAAGTATGGCATTCCGTATCGGCTCGTTGACAGACTCTATTAAATTAATAAACAGTACAACCATTAATACTCTTAGCTATTGAAATCGTTGGAGGCGTCCGTGTGTCTGTGATAACTTGAGCAATATAATGGGGACCTAATGTTCTGTGGGGTCGCTACAAATTTATTATAACTTTTATTTTGTCAGGCCGTTTACTGTGGATCTCATGATCAGTAACATTATACAACGGCATTGTTGAAGCATATCGTGTATATTAGTAATATGTGTCTGTACTGTGATGATGCATTTATCATCCTTGGTCTAAGTACCAGCCGGTGCTCACAGGTTTACCGCAATGTTCAGCGCTACGGATGTTGCGGTTTCCTCCTTCCAAGCCGTAATATAAGTGAAGGAATCTTGAAAGCGGCTCTAAACCACAATTTACAAAAAAATAATGTACATCTGATATATGGTTAATCAAATACTTTGTGCAATAAGATACAGTACTTATTGCAAATACTAGTATATATCGGATCTTTTTCACAAGTCTGCCCCGTGTTTCCTGAAGTCTCGCCGGTGTTCCAATGAAAGATATTAATTATTTGTGGTGAGGAATTTAATTAAAAAGTTAATTGTTCGACCGTTATCTAGCAGATCACCAACAGTATAATGATAAGCAAGCATCGATAGACAAACTAACATATAAAATGAACAGCACGCATGCACGTACATGAACATTCTTTACTTTAGGCCAAAGCTATAGCTAAGTAATTAGTATTGGTCTAGCCTTTCGCTACCACCATCTTGAACTGTCGCATAAAACATTCGGGCAAGGTTATATTTTGTTTCTCTCGAAAAGTGAAATTATACAGAAAGAAAGCCCTTTGAATCACCAACAGGTGCCAAATATTTGGCATGAAGAAAGCATGAATTTCACTAAAGAATAGAAATTTACGGGTAAGACCACGTTTCCCAGTATAGCTAGCCATAGATGGACACATTTTAGTTTCCAATCGGGTTGATCAGATCAGGATGTCATGGGTGCGTTCAATGGAGAATACATACAATACAATACAATACAATACTTTTCTCTACATCTAGTAGAACGGGTTAGTAGGAAAATGTCAGGAAATCGGTTTGCGCTTGCGTCCAGTCCATTCGCTTCATGCTTTGGGTTTTCATACAAAACGCTACGCAGTCCAAACCCGTATTGAAATGTATGCATACATATACATACGTATTGCTCACTGAACGGCTCGCGTATTAATACATAGAATACATATGCATATGTATTCTCCATTGAATGCACCCCTGGTCACTCAAGTCTATTATATACTATTTACTTTACAACATATTTTCAAACCTGCCACTCATTGGTTAGACATGTTTTGATAAATGACATGTGAGGGGCTCATATAGTGTATTGGTAATTTAGCCTATCTCTATAGAGATTAACATTGAAGAAGACATGCATACCAGTTTGAGTGTAGGTCGTGATGGATCTGTCTTTACAAGTCCTGGCTTTCCAGCTATCAGCCTGAAAGGAAAACAATTTAATCACAGGAATTCCGAGTTCATTTTAATGTTTAAAACATTTGAATCCATGTGTTATATGAATAAACATTTATGTAATTAATAGTCAATGTTCAATTTTGTCCAACATGAAACTGCCATTCACGTGGTATGCCAGGGTTAAAAATTCTCGCTTTCCCCGACCCATTTTTCCTAATGTTAAAGGTATCCTACGGACGAGTAGGAATTCCATGTTTTGTTATTTATATCATTATTCAGGCTAGTACATTTTAAATTAAGTTCCATTCACATGGTATGCACATGAAATCATTTGTATCAATGAGCGACATCCGCAGATATGCACTCAGACCTAAGTCAAAAAGGCTTCCATTATGGCGGAGATGTGAGAGTGACATCACTGAAACCGGCAGTCTCATACTGTTACCAACTGTTACCAATAAATATAAACGAGCTCATTTCAATGTCATATCTTCAATGATGATACATAGAATAGACAGCCCGAGTAAAACTTGACAAACCGGACTAACCTACCATTTATGTACAAGTCTCAATTCTGAGATGTTGTGAATTTGCGATGACTAATTTGAAACATGATACACAATATCATGGCTTGTTAACCTTTCATTATAAGGGGATGACATGCAGTGATGGAAATAGAATGTTGGTATTAAAGAGGCAAGATCATACTCGCATAGGTGTCTACCTACCCTCCCAAAAGGCACTACACAAGAAGTTGTGATGTCACAGGTTTCTGTGTACACAGATCCCCCTCACACAAACCAAGACATGCATTTACATTGGTAGTGGTTTTTTTTTCTACAAGCTGGTTAAATTACTGTGTAAGAACCATTGAGCTCACGATACATTACAATGTCTCTCTGGTTAATCTATCAACAAGTGGATGTTGGTCCATGACATAGAATAATATTGACAACAGTGATTTTCTTTCTCAGTGTTTGATTTGAGCTGTCATTGATCTCTCTAACGACATGTGCATGATGAAAGAAACGACATCTTACCACTCTGAGTTTGGGTTTTATCTGTGATAGGGCAGTATACAGGGCCTGAACAGTCCCATAAAACAGACCCACACAGGCCTATGCTGGACTGCCTTGGATTCGAGTTCATACAAAGTAGGTGTCCCCTCATAGGTCTGCACAAAGTCTATATTTAGAACAGAGCACTGTTGGGAAAGACTTCCTTTGCATTGGCGATACAGTGTCTTACAGTTTCGATAGATTTTTTTTCCAGATTTTTTTTATTAACTATTAATATTATTTAGATTATTTGTTTTAAATATTAAAAATATATATATAATACTTGCAAGTATGATCTTTCCTCTTTAAGGGGTCATTGTGACCCCCTCTAAAGAGAGTTATGAGGTGATGTGCCCCAAGATTGAGTGAGTGATATTTTAAGTATTCTACAAACCATATGATAATAATTAATGAAATAACAATGTGAGAACACTTCCTGTTGAAGACCACACCTGTGGGAAAAGTGCAGATAAATTTGACTTGTCCCATCTGATATGTGCCTTCACAATTTCAAGAAAATATACCACATATTTATGTCAGACATGATCAAATATTCTATTGCATATTTTAGTAAATTAGATGAATTTTAATTAGTTGTGTGTTCGTGCATGCACTACAGATATTACTATTTTAAAAAAAAATGGTAAATGTGCTTGTATCTTGTGTATTTGTATGTACCACATGCACTGAAATTGTAAATAGTTACTGTTATTAAGTACCAAAACAAAACAGAACATTTTTGGAGACTAAAGAAAAAACAATTATCACTGTATAAAAAAATAAATGAAAGAAAAAGAGTCAATAATGTATTAATCAAAAACTGATCAATTCGGATTCATACAAATCAATAAGTACTGTACTCCAGTACTTTTCTCTTATGTAAAGTCATTGCACAGACTTCCATTGTACAATACCAGGGGTGAAAATGTTTTTTAAAACTCTATGTTAGTACATGTTAGACCTGGCATATATGAATAGATGGTCTCGCCACTTTAATCCTGGCTGCTTTGTCAACATGGTAAACTCATAACGAAAGATAAATGTATTGTTTACCAGCAGATGGAGTGGAATTTGATTTAGATTTGAAATAATTTAGTCTACTGGCCAGAAGACATTTAACACCTGACTCCTCTCACTGAACGAGAGGTATTGTTTATTATAAGTTAGATACAGCAGTAGACTGCGAAGTTTGACTCGCAACATTATATAATTCTATATTGTGAAGAGCAGCGTATGGAGCTTGCAGACTATGCTGATTTATAAACAAAAATATATGTTATATTTACCAGTCTGCCGACGGAAGGCGACTGTAAAAATAACTAACCCAACAAACAAACATTATATAATATAAATAATAGTCTGAAGCATCCGAGAACAGCCTTTCTGATGTTAGGTGACAATGACCTCCAGGAAGGCTTAATTTCGATCACTGAGATGCAAACGATCGAAGGATAGTGTGGTAACATGAAACTGAAATATCTCAGGCAAGATTGTTACCATTCGACTGCTTCTTGAACTGTTATTTTTCCATACTGAAGAGCATCCTGACAGTCAGGAAGTTCAAATCCCATCGACATCAGCTGTACAAGCATGTCATCCATTGTCTGAAATATCAAAGACATTGTAAATTTACAGGAAACAATAATGGAGCTATTTTCGACAATTTTCCGTGATCAGTCCATCCGAAAATATTCAAATACAAACTGGGCACCATTGTAGCAGGACCATACCTGATACCTATCCTGATAATTAAAACTGAGTTGCCTGGATTGCATTTCCAGTATTACCGATTTAGGCAAAGCTGACAGACCGGTTAGAAGCAGTTAATATCATAGATAGAACAACATTATCACATGAAGTATGTTTCCACAAACAGTACGGTTAATTAACAATTTCAACTATACATGTCATCATGTATGATGTATCCTTAAATCAATTTTACTTATGCCACTTTTAAACATATACTGAGTTTGCCAGTTTATCAGTTACAGTACATGTTGCACTAATACATTAACTGTTACAGGATATGCTTTTAAACAAAGGAAGACCAGAAGTGGAAGAAAGGACGATGACGTAATGTACGAGATACATACAACATGTTGTTAGTTGCTCTAGTTTTAGCATTTGTTTAGTATGAAGTATCTTAGTAATTGGGGATCTATGTCTACTGAATATCTATCATTGGTAGTGAACGATGTATGTTTTTAGGTGTTGGTAGTGATCACGATGCATACTAGTAATGCAAATTCATTTCATAACTTGTTGCAATCTCATATGCCTGATACTTCTGTCACATCAGCGAATAAAATTGATGTTTTCCTGGTCAACAAGTAGATCGATATACAAATAGTTCGGGTACAAATATAAAATAAATATACCGTTAATTACAGAGTGTGACATATATCTGTTAATTGAACCCTGTCTATTCGTATACAGATTCCACGATTTATCAACATATGATTGTTTTTGTTTTGCAAGTAACCTCTTGTTTACCTCGGACGCCATCTTTTCTCTGACCTGAAAGGTAATATTACCCATAAAACTATCCTGGTTAATATTTAGTTTATTTGCAAGTCATATGTTTATATGAAGCATAATTATTATTAAATTACGATAGACTACGTACTAATTATATCCCAGTTGAACATATTGTTAGATGAAAGAGGAAACATAGTGAAACTGATAGAGATACATTTTATCGCTTGGAATATAAATTGCCTTATAAATTGAGGACTGCAATTATTACGAAAATAGCTTTTATTCTAAATTCAGCTAATAATAGTAATGCACTCACATACTAGAACTAGGCAAAGAACATGAAAATGCGCGCAGGAAAATAAAAATAAACTGGAAAACAAAACAACAAAACAACAACAACAAAACATACCGACGATGTAACATTTATGGTCGATTGTATCACTATGCGAAGCATACACATTTTCTGCTGTTAGTATAAAAGTATCATAGGCAATATATGCCCTGGTTACATCAAATCATGTTTGCCTGATATAAATGATTCGTCCCTTCGTGGTATCGCTCTATCGCATACAGAAACAAATTAATTGATATTTTAAAGCAATGTCCTCCCTATAAGCCACGATATGTTGCATACATCACCAAATATAAGGCATATAGCTGAACTTTTCATATCAAAAGAGTTGTCTGAAGTTATCGAATACCTTGATGCTCGTTTAATTAACTACTAGTAAATATTGATATCTGTATTAGTATTTATAGATATGGATTGTATTTACTATTCTGACAGTTTCAGAATCTGAAGTAAGTTAACAGATATTTTACGTACGCTTCGCATAGTGATACAATCGACCATAAATGTCACAATGACATTGTCGTTATTCTATTAGTTTTCGCTTCTTCTTTTTTCTTCTTTTAAAACAAAATAATAATAATTGTAATCAACTGTACTATTATTCAAATATATTTCAAATATGTTCACAGTTCAGTTCGATCCACAAATCGATTATTAACAATACAGTGTTGCATCATCAACGAATGTTCATTAGGTTATATGGTCTTAATAAAAGACATATGTGTTTGCATTTAATTTTCACTTGAAGAACATTTATCTAAAACATGCAAATGCAATTGTGCATATTCGATTTAATAGTTCTTAACATATGCGCAGTTGAAGATGTACCTGTCAGATTTGTTTTGTTCATGGATATGAAAAACTTGATTCCTTGCCCGTTTTAATCTGCAGGGGCATTTCAGGTGGTGAAATGCTGGTTATTCTGAATTCGTCGAGGTATGAAGCTTTTTTTTATGTACAAGGCATATTCTGCAGGCCTCAAAGTTACAACATTTTTCAATGAGATATGGCTCCTTCAGATCCAGACAGACGTAAAATAAGTGAAATACTGGTCACCAAATGCAAAATTAGGTCGCTAAATTGAGCCCTGTTATGTAGGAAGAACTCGCAGTATACCAACGATTAGTGTATGCGGGTCTGGCCAGCTAATGTTCAGTTATTTCCCTCGAGGGATATTAAATGATAAGACTCATTCATGAAGACGTGTTGTGAAACATCCATCATCTTAAGAGATGGAGAGGCAAATGCTCAATGACAGCTCTTTCATAGTAGCGTATGCTTAACAAAGCGCTGGACCTTTGTTTTAGAGGATTCAAATGGCATCGACATAAGTTTATCAGTCTCATTCATATATGTATACCTCATCATGCTGTAGTCGTGTGTCCAATAAAACAAATACGTATATACTATTCATAGTATCAGAGGATGAACGTGAGTCATTATGCAGAGATCAGAACATATATCAGTGCAGCACAATCTCTCAGACAGACTAACCTTGTGTCCTTATATTTCTCAATGCTTTCGTAGATGTGTCCACTCGATGCATATTTCAGAAATACACGTTAACGTGTTAAGCTCATTCGATACCGTCATCATGAGTAGAATTGTCAGGATTGCTGTCTTCGTTCTCGCCAGCTATGGGCTATAAGTAGCGTGAAGAATCACCCATAGGGGTGATTAGGAGGCCTAGTAACCTGACTCTCCACCAGCCGAGCAGTGTCCTCAAAAGAATAATACGTATTCAGCGTAGACGTGTCTGACCATTCCGTGAGGCCGATCCCATGTCATAACTATATACTATGTTTCCATTTCAATCATATTTATCGGAGTAAAATATGTATCTGTAGAATAAAAGGATGTGCTATTTTAAAAACCATTCATGAAATATATTGCTGTGAGAGATATAATTGTGTCAATAGTTTGGTATACGTTTAAGCACCGCAACTATTCTGTAGGGTATTCCTTTAAAATACCATTTTCCCGCCAGATATTGTGGTATAAGTGTGTGTATATCCTCCAGTGAGTGAATTATATGTTCTCCATGAAATAGTGCTCGGCATCAGAGCGTGAACTCGAAATTTAAGGATGTCTCTCAATTAGGGTACCAAATAGGTATTCAGTCCCTAATCTGTTTTCTGTTAACACGCGAAATCGTTCTTAGGACACCTTAAGGCTTAAACAAAACTTGGTTGGTTAAATGGTGGTGGTGGTGGGGGGGTTTGCACGAGTGACATTTCTGGCCCATGGCCTAATTTGTACCCCTTCGTACCTCAATTTAAGTTGCGTAGCATCATGATCATGTTTCAAGGAGAACAATACAGCTTAGTGTTGTCGGGGTTGAAATTGATGAGCCGTTTATTAGCCCATTAATAGGCATGTACACAATATACAGTAACGGTCCGAGAACAGAACCATGTGGAACACCAGCATTTAGATATCGATGAATAGACAACATTCCCAACGCAACTTTTAATGAGATAGGCCTATAGTTAGATAGTGTACTTTTATCACCTGTTTTTATATATCGGCATAACATGAGCAAGTTTCCAGTACTTGGGAGGCTATTTGTTTGTTAATGACATATTAAATAGTATGCATAATGGCTTAGATATGTAATTGCATGTCAGTATTAATAATGTGTGGCTGATTTTATCCTCCCATGCTACTTTAGGTATTGACAGACTTTAAAAAAATACTATCTTATACTTCATGTACGTGGACACTGATATCGTCTAGCATCGAGTGACAACGCTGTTCAATAGTAATTGGAGGACCGTTTATATATCAACGTTATTCGATATAGAAGCAAAGTAGTTATTCATTGCTTCGGCTTTTTCAAAATCTGAGAACCAAATAGGACTGTTATCAGTATCTATTTTCCGAAAGGGTTTGATGCAGGTAGAAGAGCCAGATTGTTTGACTAGATATCGCAAAATGTTTCGATAGTTCATCCTCTTATCAGCAAAACTTGCACACATAAGTTCATCGATTATTGAATAAAACATCTCTTTTGCATGGTATGTCATGTTATTTATCTTGTTTCTTTTTTTTTATTTGTAGGCTACGATGTATTTTTATTTCTAACTTTTCCTTGCCAATGTATTAAATCTATCTCGTCTTCGGGTCTCCCTTCTAATTCAGAATTGTACCTCAGTTTGTCACTTGGTCGTATCATGACCATTTTACGAGATTTACATGCATTGGTTATATGTAAACACGTATTGGAAACATATCAAATGCTTCATCAGTTGTGATACAATTATGTAAATTTACATTCCAGTCAATGTAATTAATTAGATTGTTAAGTTTAGTTTAATTACCCCTACTATTATACTATAGTACCAGATTTCCCTGGTATAATATGAATTAAATGTTTTCTGAATACTTATGTCGATGTAAGTGTCTTTGCGGTCACTTACGATGAGTTCGAAGTCGATTTCACCACTTTCTCTTGCATGCATATCGTCACTGATAATACTAGCACCAAGTAAATTATTCTTGTAGGTTCGGTTATTATGTTTCTGGGATTTTTGGCATCTATGATATCTGAGAGATAAAACCGTGCATTCAACAACAGATTAACGTTCATGTCACAAATAACTACTAACTTATCTGAGATATCCAATGCATTTTCAATACTGTAGTTGAGATATTTCAGGGCGTTACGAATACCTATTACTTAGAACGTGGTATGGGTAGCTGTTTCACAATTATGCGTCAGTGTTGGTTAAGTATTATCCACTCAAATGTGCTGATGCTGGTTAGCGTTTCTAATACACGTATTAGAGATATACGTCTCATACTGTAACTCACTTAAATTGCGCGGACTCAAGATACTAGCAACTGCTAAAATTGAGATATTCTCGGGAATTACATTACACGCATTTACAATAAAAACGTTCTTATTTGAATTCAAAACGTTCATTATCGTAATGACAAAACTACTAAAAGCACCTGCTACAATCGTCTCCTCCCCCCTCCCCGCCTTTCTATGTTTCCCTTCCATGACTCTGTCTTTCTATCTGTGTATATGTCTGTCAATATGCCACCTCTCTCTCTCTCTCTTTCCCATCTCTCTCTCTCCCTTTTCTCTTTCTGTCTGTCTCTCTCCCCCCTCTCCCCCTCTCTCTGTGTCTCTCTCTTTCCCATCTCTCTCTCCCTCTGTCCGTCTGCCCCTCTCTCTCTTTCCCATCTCTCTCTCCCTCTCTCTCTTCCCCTCTCTCTTTTTTCTTTCGGTCTCTCTCTCCCCCTATCTCCCCCCTCTCTACCCCTCTCTCTCTCCCTCTCTCTCCCTCTATCTCTATCTTAGATGTCTGGCCAATGCCAACGTTCAGAAAACTCGTACGTACAGCAAGCATGAACAAGCCAATGTAAAACTCGATAGGGTGTTCTCAAAAATACCCAATGTGCAAGTATATGTATAACAATTGTATAATAATCAGCAATTAATTTCAACATTGGAAGTAGCGCAATTCCAGACGGAATGTTGTAAAGAAAGACAGTTGCGTTGCGGACAGTTATATTCCACACGAATTATGATACTCGATTGAAATTATTATTATTCAAATGCACGTCGATCAGCACTAGCTTATCAATAATTGTTATAACGAAGAAAATATCTAACCCATATATTCACACTCAGACTGAATTAAATATTAGTATTTCCTGTTATTGCACACACTCATACTAGATAGTACTAATAGTTGACGCGCTACCCCGGGACCATAAGACAATCCAAGAGTATCGAGGACCCTTACCCTCCTCGGGGGTATCATAATTCCCTCGGTGCCACGAGGAATAGCAGTTTTCGCGAAAGACGGGGGCAATTAAACCACTACGTCCCCCCTAAAACTGCTTTAAAGGTTTAACCACAAGGAAAATGTAATTATCTTTCGCTTAACAATGTCTCTCGGAAGTTGACTGCCCTTGTATACGACTCCACCATCGCATCCTCTGGCCTGGCCCAACGTTAGCGGAAACCGACGAGAAAACCTATTCACATGGAAACTAATTAAGACGAGAGTAATGACAATGGACCGAGTCGTCGTTATACGTTAATGATGACAAGATGTACTATCAGAACTGGAATCCGTCTCTTGATAATATCTGTATACAATTCTGTATACACACAATCTATGTTCTTCACGCCTTGTTTCAGTGACTGCGAGGTATCCCGCCATTGGAAACAGATACAGGACCGTATAATTGCTTATCTGCACCTTCAGGATGCGTTATAATGTGACTGTAATGCGATTCGTTCTGTAATGAAAATTCGTGTACCGGATGCAATGGAGTCTATTTGAAGTATAATTTGGGGAGTGGACTCGGTGCCTTATCTGCTAACCGTACCATTCTTTAACGTTTTACTTTCAAAATTAGGTAAACCATATGTGTTATGATGCTTGTCGGTCAGAGAAGGTATATCCCTGCTGGTATATTATGTAGTTCCCACTAGCTAACTTTAGAAGCACAACTCAGTTATGATCCATGGTCTTGTCAGTACCAGCAACATTCAGCGCTACGGATATGATGGGTTTTCTCCTGTCCTAAAGCCGTGATATAAGTGAAAGAATCTTGCAAGCGGCTCAATGCTATACACAAACACACACAAACAGTAGCACAACTGTACGGACTGAAACGTTAAGGGTGATTCTCAGAAGTTCGCTTTCTTTTCTACTAGTACTACCAGGATTATAGTCGATATCAGTGTCAGATTAAAATATATTTCTATCCAGATAACGCATGTATAAGGTTAGAAACTAACGCACTATATGCATTGTTATTTACAGTGATCCTTATAATGCTTATATGATGATGATGATGATGATGAGGAGGAGGAGGAGGAGGAGGAGGAGGAGGAGGAGGAGGAAGGAAGAGGAAGGTGGTGGTAATGATGTTGATGGTAATGGCCAGCTGTTGTCCCGAATCTTGCGATGACACGTCGCTTTCTCCCGATAGCTGCACCACCACGGCGCTTACGAATTCTTCGTCTATTGTACGTTACTAAAACTCCCAAAGTGAAAGGTTACCATCATTCGATACTTGCGCGATATTCCCATGGTAATGTCAACAGTGGATCCAATGACAGCGCAGCGGCATCGATCGATTGCGCAAATCAACAGGTTGCGATTGCCGTGAAAAATTAGACTCGTAACATCGTGTAGCGTTTTCGCATTAAATAATAAAAAATAAAAAAATTAAGAAAATTAAAAACAAGCCAATCACACTTTACTATATAAACACAGTTTTCATATCCGCTTGTTTCCATGCACGTATACTGCATCTCTTTCAACAAATGCATTTTCTCTTTCAACGAATACATTTTCTCCGCTGACAAGGGCAGCCATATATCTCTGACAGTCGAACTATCTTCTTGCCGACGGTGACTAAGAGCTGGGATGATGGGATTGCTGCTGTCAGAGGAACGCATAATAGTAATAGGTACAGGAAACAGACTGCTGCCGAAACATCTATAATGCATGGTGGCGCAACTGCGCAAGTGCAGAAGAACTATGTGAATGACTGCCAAGTGGTTTCACCGTTGTAATGTATTATTGGAGATATATTATATCAGACATCGTTACAATGCATGGCGCCAAGTGTGCAGTCCTAAGACATCCAAGTGCACTTTAACGTTAGGTGGGTAATTCATTATCCGTGTATTGTGATAATGGCAGTATTTGAGTATGATCATAACAACACATACAACATATAATTCAACAGAGAGAAAATATATCACTACTTATTTATTTAATGATATCGAATATTAATATATTATTTGCTCTATAGAGAATTAATAAGTAGTGCAAATATGTTTTACAGTATGTATATAACTATATTGATATATAATCTGTTTTAATCGGTCGGAAATGAATTTGTATTTTTTTTTTTTTATGGCAATGATTAACATGTTTAACAAGTCGTACCATGTTTATGCCATATGTTTAATATGGGATTTCCTTTTTGAAAATTGTTGATTATTATTCTTTTTCTTGTTTGGTTGTGGGTATTTTTGGAGCCACGTATTATGTGTTATACTTCGAGCAAAGGATCAAAGGATTTAATCTAGGTGCAGTCCATAGTATTTTGTGCAGGCTCATGCACGTGATCATTTTAACCTATATGCATAAATATGATACAATAACAATTTATCTCATTAACAAGTCTAATTTCCCGGGATGTAATTCAAGCATTATTTTTGCGACGTCACTGATTAATGTCATGATCCCATTACGCCTATCCTATCTCATTTTACGACCACGTGGATGTGTTTTGCCGTTGTGCCATCCCACTGATACAACATTAGCACAACACAATAACGCACTTATCAAATCAAATAACACTTTTGTCATTTGTCAACGGTTATGTTTAATACAACAAATATACCTGCTCCATGCTGATAACGGCCAGTAAGTTATGAGTGGACTGTTAAGGAATTGGGTTAAGAGAAGGACATGGTTTTCCTCCGTTGTAAATATAGTGCACAATATGTTTCAGGAAGCCCAAATTCGTTTTATTGCAATTTGTTTTAGGTCAGCCTAAATACAGAGTAGGTGCAATGGATGGTTATGTATTATGGAACTCAAATCGTCTGTATGTAACTGACATGTTAATGTGGGGGATTCTAAAGATAAATTATATTTATTAAACCTCACTGCAGACGGAGGTTCGTATAATTTATATTTGCAACGTGATTTAGGTGCGATTTATAATTATCATGCATAACGGTTCCAATTCTGGTCGAAATTTATGTTAGAAGATCTTAAAGTGGAAATAGTTTACATGTTTATCAGAGGCGTTGCAATTCTTTAAAATAGCGTCCAGCATATCCATATATATATATATATATATATATATATATATATATATATATATATATATCCTTACTGTTTTTGCATCCAACAGGTAATACATGTTAGTGTTTCATTTACATGACACTATGAAACCATAGCGCTGTCGTGCCCGATAGCCACATTAGATCGCTACGAAAATGCTATGGCATCTTTCTTTCTCGACAGCTCTCGTATCTGCTAAGACTTAGTAGATACGAGAGTTTCGAGAACGGAATCCTGTTCTTATGTTCTTATCAGCTAATCGTAACATTCGCGGAGGGAAACTAATGGAAGCATTTTTTTTCCGGTTGTTTTCCTGACAACAATTCACTCAGTGCCTGACACTAAAGTTGAGTGAAATGGATCGTATCAGCTACGTTAATTTAACCCAAAGAGTGAAGAAACAATGAGTGAATGGAAAGCATCTATACGTTATGCTGACACTGCACTTCAGAATACTTCGACATATTCAGTGCATGGTATTTTTTTTTAATGCGTTCAGAATCCATGAAAGAGTCTGTAAATATCGTAGGTCAGTTATTGGCATTGTCACGGTGAGACATTGAGATCTGAACCTTCAGCTGAAAATGATGGTTTATCAAATAGATCTTTAGGCATCAAGGATGGTCATAATGGATTTCAGGATAAAGATTGGTCATCGTTTGATTGATGGTTCAGGGATGGACACGGTTAAGGATGGAATCAATGCTTCATCACATTGGCAGCACGAACTCGCTTCC